>JAVQIZ010194906.1:0-67108 GCA_036023535.2 Galaxias brevipinnis | reverse complement strand
TTTTATTTTTTAATATCTGGCCGTGCCGAGAGCGGATATAGAGGGGTGTGGCTCTGAGACGTCATTGCTCACCGTTAAGCCTTCTGGAGGTGTCGTGGGCTCAAATTAACGAAACATCTGGGATGGAGGGTGCTCACTTGAAAACCCCAATAACATATCTGCTCTCAACCCAAGTCCATTCTAAAATATTGTCTTTTGAAGTGCTTATCTTGAAATATGGCATAATGGGTATTATAACATCTTATCCTGTGTATATTGAAATGTGCGTCAATGTTATAACTGTGAGTATCATCGTTGTTAGCGCATCAACACTGCATACAGTGATCGATCCCCAGTGGGCCGGGTACCTGAGGTCTGCCAAGGTTTGCGTCGTGTGGTGGACTAAGCAATAGAATTTAGTACTCTGGCTAGGGAGAGCCAATGAAACGCCCAAGTTTCAAGCACGAGTGCCCCCTCCTTGATGATGTCACCAGTCCAGCAGTAATCTTCCAAAGGTTTTGTCACTGTTGTACGAGGAGGCTATGCACTTGGACAGAACCGAGCCCCCCCCCTCTCTCTCTCTGAGAGAAAGAACGTAGGACAAAAGAAAGGTGCTGTCTTTACTGTGCAGCTTCAGGTCATTTTCGGAGTACCTGTCCAGAGCTGTCGGGAAACTCGAGGCAGAGAATCTGTGATGAGCAAAGCCATTGTTCCTCAACCTGAACTGTCCAGAGGTATGCCATCTACCTCTCTACATTGGAACAAGCAACATAATTTGTTACCCACCTTAGTGGACTCTGGGGCTGCATGTATTCTTTTGGACATTAATATAGCTAATATTAATATAGCAAATCCTTCCACCAAATTACTTCATCCTCTGCATGTTTCTGCCTTAGATGGTCAGCTTTTGGGTTCGGGGAGTGTAACACACATTTTTAACCCACTTTTATACAAGGTCGGGACTTTGAAGAAGGCCCAGTCAATCCTGGCTGATTGTAGCCACCCTCTGTCCAAGGAGTTTTTTGGTGCTTCCGTTAGGCCACAAATATATTCTTCCAAGATACAGCACCAATAGACTTAAAAACCTAATTGTCCCTGCTGTCATTGGCCTTTTAAATACTTCAATGTGATTTTTTTACACTGTAAATGTTGTCTATTGTCCATTTTAGTTAGGTTACTGCTGGCTGTAAATCAAATTGCCCCTTGGAGATAATAAAAATTACTTGAACTTGAACATAGCTTTCAGTTCCACTACAACTTGCTATTAGTAATGACCACAAAAAATTTTTTGCGTTATTAATTCTCGAGTTTCCTTTAATTCTAGGTTATCCCTGGCTAGTCAGGCATAATCCCCAGTTTTATTGGCCTCCAGGAACACTTTTGACTTGGGGTGCCACTTAGTCTACCTGTCTCACTAATTTATCCCAGTCACATCCTTACACGCAGTCAGACCTTCCTCCACAGTACTCTGATCTTCAAGAAGTATTCATTAAACATGGATTCATTAAACAATTAAACCGTTCTTATGATTGTGCGATAAACTTACTGCCTGGGACCAGCCCTCCTCGAGGCAGGCTCTATTCCCTCACTGCCCCTGAAACAGCTTCTATGAAGCAGTATATTAACGAGGTCCTGGCATCTGGCTTAATTTGTCCCTAGATATCCCCTGAGGGCAGGGATTTTCTTTGTTGGGGATAGACTTGCAGGCCTCAGCCCTGTATAGACTACCGAGGGCCCTATAGTATCACAATGAAGAACCACTACTATTTACCCTTTACGTCCTCTGCATTAGAGCTTCTTAAAGGGGCCAGAATGTATGGTAAACTGGATCTCCGCAGTGCCTATAACCTTGTGGGCATCAGAGAAGGGAATGAATGGAAGATGGCCTTTAACACTCCCAGTGGGCATTCTGAGTACATAGTCAGCCTATTGGCCTGACCAACACCCTGCTGTCTTCGTATACTTGATTTTTTCCAAGTCCTTGCAGGAACATGTGGGTCATGTTAGACAAGTGCATCAGCGCATCCTCAGTTAAACCAGAGATGTGTCCGTCCTGGGCTATAGCATTTCACAAGAGTCCATCCACATGGATCTACTCAAGACTCAATAAAGCCAGTCCAATGTTTCTTGGGCTTTTCCAGCTTCTATAGCTCCCTAGCTACCCCTCCAACTGCTCTCAACAAGAACCGCTCTGGAGTCTTCAGGATTGCTCCTGATGTCGAAGAGGCATTTCGCATCCTTAAGCAGAGGCTTAGATCAGTGTCGGTTTCCGGCTCTCACCTTTCCTAATCTCTTCACTCTCTTTCATAATATAGGTGGATGCTTCGAACTTTGGAGTAGAAGCCGTTCTGTCTCAGCGTCACATATCAAACTGCATTCCTGTTCATATTTCTCTCATGGACTTTCTCATGAACAGAATTATGATATTGGGAATAGGGAGCTGCTGGCCATTAAACGAGCATTGGAGGAGTGGAGACGTTGGTTAGTGAGATAGTCACCCTTTCATAGTCAAGACCGCCAAAGTGATGCTTCAGCATGTATTCTGTCTCAATGGGCTGCCACGTGATGTTGTGTCGGATCAAGGCCCTCAATTTTCTGCTAAGTTATGGAGGGCTTTCTACAAGCTTATTGAGGCCTCAGCCAGCCGGTCATCTAGATTCCACCCACAATCGAATGGTCAGCGGGTCAACCAAGACCTGGAGACCACGGCATGGTGTCTCACAGCAGCTAAACCATTGTTTGGAGCAGGCACCTTCTATGAGCTGAGCATTCGCACAACACACTGCAGCTCTACAGGTATGACTACGTTTGAAAACAAATTTTGTTACAAACCCCGTTTTCTGAGCAGGAGGCCGATGTCAGGGTCCCATCAGCAATATTATTTGCACAACGCTACCGTCAGACCTGGAAAAGAGCCCAGACAGTGCTCCAACACAAACCCCCAGACGTCATCAGTGGCGCTGATTTTGGCCTCCCTTCTGAGTCTGCCAGAGGCTCTCAAGTAATCTTCCACTCCAGGTCTCCAGTCCACTCTTAGCCCCCCAGTTTGTCGGACCATTTAAAGAGAAATAAATCCTGTCCCCTATAGTCTCCAGCTGCTGAAATCCATGAAGATTCACCCAACCTTTCAAATTTTTTGCCTGAAACCGGTTCTCACCGGCCCTTAAGTTCTGTCTTTCAAACCACCCCCACCTCATTGATGGCCAACCAGTCTACTCTGTGCATCATCTTTTATCGGGATGAGCTACAATACCTTGTGGAGTGGGAGGGCTACAGGCCTGAGGAGTGCTCCTGGGTCCCATATTGGATGCCAAGTGCATCAGGGAGTTCCAGACGAACCATATCGGAGGGGACTAGGAGGAATGCCAGGAGACCTTCCTAAAGAGGGGGGTCCTGTTAGGGCTCTCTTGCCATTTCCCTTAACCACTAGTAGTGGCAGTGTTCTCTGTTTCCCCTCTCCACTTGATTATTATTATTGTCACATGTATTTGATTATACTATTTTATTTTCACCCTTGTTTCTATACAGTATATACCTTGAGGTCCTTTTGGGTTGTTGCTTAGTATTTCTGTTCTTGTGACTCCCTGAATGTTCGGTTTTTGTTTCATGAGTAAAAAGTATCTTAGTTTATCTCAAAGTTTGTTATTGAGTGTCTGCTTCATCCTATCGGCAGCTGAGCCTCATAACCGGCACATAACACATACCATAACTACTGTTGACTTTGCAAGGTAATGCATTTAATTAGGAAGCAAGATCAAGGCCCACATTTCATTATTTTACAACAGGATGCATCACATTAATCCAAGTAAAATAATCAATGCAACATTCCGGTATCAAACAGCAATGAAACACAATGTTAAATATCAGCCTCTGAAAATCAAAAAAATAAACAAAATGACAAAAAATAATGGCATAACAAAAAAATCTTTGGAACATTAAAACAGGTTCATCAACACAATCAGTGCTGTGCATTGCTTTAGTTTGTTACAGGCAAAGATGGAATCGCATTCGAGAATGTGCAAACAAACTGGAATTTAAGACAAGTCTCCGGTAGAAGATTGTCAATGACACATTTCTATTGTAGAAAGTACAAAGTAATATAACAATGTAGAATTAATGTGCCTGGACTTACTCTCCAAACATTGCGTGAATAGATGAAAAACGAGAAACCACCTAGTTTGTTTACCTGACAGCATGTATACCAATACTAACTACTTTATTACACACAACCAACCAGCATGTGATTCCAACTCCGCCTGCAAACAAAATGAAAATTGTTTAGCAGAATAGATGCTGACAGCACTTCCCTTATTAAAAATAGTTGCATTAAAACTCCAATTGGAAAAAAACATTATAACAATAGCACTGAGGGGCAGGGGCTCAAGCAATTACTTAATATACATTTCTATTTCTATTTCTTTGGGTTCAGTAAGTTATCTCAGCAAAGGAGGACAAAACAGCAGCTACAGAAAATGTTAAGCACCAATAGCAATTGTAAAAACATCACCAGCAAAAATTGCTACCTTACAGCAGCATGGGCAACTTTTATTATAAAAACCATAGATGTTTATTTAAAAGCCTGACAGCTGCTGGTATCAAGGACCACTTAAACAACTTCAAACTGCACTAAGCAATAATAACCCGGCTACTGAGGCTGCTGTATTCCTCTGCTTCGTGATGACCTCTAGCGAGTCAGAGGTCCACCCACAATATAACAGGCCTTTGTGATCAATTTATTGATCCTATTCCTGTACTCAGCAGTAACACAACCACCCTCACAATAAAAGAGGACACTGGGTTAACTGATTTGATATAGTCCCGCTTACTTCAAATTAGTTTCCTGAAGTAAAGACTGGACTAAGCATTCTTAAGGATTGTGTTTCTTTTCAGTGTAGTTTGTTACAATAATAATATTTTGTATGTAATGTAGAACAGCACCACACCTCTCATTATAATAGGAAATCACCTGCTACTCCAGTTGGGAAAGCCACTAGGCGCTCCAGGGGGGCGATCCATTTACTGGTTATCACCGTTACCGGGATGGAATAATATTTCCAAATCAGCAAAATCATCAACACAGCCTGGCAACAAATGACAATTATATGTAAATATAACTTGTAAATACATTACTACAAGTACAGTTTATTAACTTCTTTATTATTTTTAGGTAAGGTAAGGTAAAGTATAAAAATGTGTTATAATTGGCTCTAACCAAATGAATTCCATTACAAGTATCAAAACATTTCAAGTTTTGAACATGGAATCAACTTATTATGCCTCGCCATAAATCAATACTATGTTGGCAACTCTTGGTTCATTTAATGATTTTTTTTTTTTTAAATAAAAGATTCATCACTTACTTCAAAAATCATTTTAAATGTGCTAATTGGGACAACAGAAGGCTATGGGCACACCGTGACGATAGGTGAAGTGTACAGGCTTTTCCATAAAGTGGTCTACCTTTTCACAAAGCCCAGCTATCAAAGCACCATTGCCAACACACATTACTATCATACCCAGCAATAATTCATATTCCTAATTCTGCATTACAAAAACAAAATGTTTTTCTATTTCTATCTGTTTTACCTGCAGGATGTAAAATACTATATTCACCACCCATTTCATTTTGGCTTGCTGAGCAGTTCTAGACTTGACTGTTAAGAGAAAAGAAAGATATCGGAGTTAGAGTGAAACACAACCTTATTAACAATTAATGTAATGAATCAATTGGCATAATAATATGTTTTTAATATATACTATCTATACTAAGTTTATAATTCAACCATATATAATTCAACCATATATATTCTCTTTAGTAGACATACCATATTTGTGGGGAATAGTGTACGGTACAGATTATTGGATAAAGGACGGTCTGATGTAGACAAACTTCCCTTGTATGAGTAACAAATGATATAGAAAATGTCTAACTAAAAAATGTTGCAGCAAAATGTTCCCCTTTAGAGTACACAATTTGAATGTTAAGGGGGTACAACAGAGAGGTGGTGACTGTAGTTTGTAGTAGACACAGCTGGAAACATTGAGTGACAGCTGCTTGGGTGGAGCATATTCAAATGCGGGGCAAAAAGGCGGTTTTCTTTAAGGGGAGAAAACATAACCCTAAAGAGTACCTTATGTGCTATACATTTAGGCCACTTACACGGTCACTTTTGTTTTTGGTTTGCTAATGAATATTGGATAGTTTTTCAGGATTGGATTTGATTAAACAAATACAAATAATTTTCCAATTGAAGAATTTGTTGTCATAAAGCAACAGGCCTTTCTTGGCATTAAATATTTAAATTGTACTTCAAGGGTCTTGTACATTATAGCAATTGCACTAGTAAGGCTGAGGCCTGTCCATTCACTCTAAACAGTGACATAGATAATGCCATTTGTAAAAGAGTTCCATACTGTACTTTCTGCAGAAAACAATGGCGTGGCTGAAGATGACCAACAGCAACAGTCAGCAGCTGCACTATTAGGCCCCACAAGTGAACACATGCTATCCAAAACCCACCTGCTACTTACCACACTTTGTGTCTACATATACAGGCCATCTTCCATGTCAACACATAGTTGTTTGACTAAGGACCCACAATTGTTTTAATGATTACATATTTTTTCCAATTCTTTCTGTCTCAGCAGTATAGCTCAAAGTTGTTGATTAGGAGTCCTAAGGAAAGTTTTTCATTAGTGCGTGTGACAATGTCTTATCATGTGATTGTCTTGAAATATCTTTTATAATGAGGCCAGTGATATGTTTAATTGATTTTAATGCTAAGATTGTGTCGTTGTCTCTTACCATGCGTCTTAAGCTTGTCTGTCATCTTGTTGATTTTGCGCTCTAGTCTGGCATATCTGGCAAACTCGTCCATCATGCTTATTGAGGAGTGCTCCTTCTTCAGCTGATGGATCTCTGTCCTCATCTCCCTCTCTTGCTCAGCATCTTTTTGAATTGCCTTTAAAATCTTTTGACAATAATAGCATACATTGTTATTCTGAAAGATGGAACAATGCTATTAAAACATGCATAATCAACTTGAGCAGCACAGATGTTACTTTGTATTAAATTATAACACTTGATCAGACATATTAGGGCCTTGGACCTTCGCTATGGCTAATCGACATGTGACTGATGCAATGATACACTCAAGTCAAGGGAATTGCAGTTTAGACTAGTTCTAATCTTAAAAATGTATGAGGCCATCTTCAATCAATTTCCTATTTTTCATGTATGCTGTGTAGTTGTGTTAAGAACAAATATGCCTCTCGTTCAAATTGTAAAATAGGCTGCTCGTGAACAACAACAAAGCAGACAGGCAGCACATTGGCGAAAAATATTGTCTTAAGCTCAGTTTCTAGCCACAAATTCAAACCTATTACATACTATTCATTATGCATACGGCACGACACTGTAGTTGGTCTACAACAGCTCTACAATCACAGTGGCTATCGTAGCAAGCTAGCCATCAGGGGGTTGTCTGTTCATTCGACCAACACATGGGGATAAAGAACGTAGGCTATGGACTACTTGACAAAGACAAAATCACTACCATCTTCTCTTAAATTTTATTTTTACATAGCCAAATAGTAAGCTTACTTACAAAGGAAGAAATGGATGGCAAAAGTGATTTGATTAGATTACACAGAAAGACAGACTCCAGCACCAGAAACCAAGCGTACTCGGTCGCCATTTTTTCTTATCAACCAAACAGTATCTTACTGCAGCTGCTGCTGGTTATAACTGAGCAAGAAAATGTATGGCTAAACATAAAAACTATCATATTATATCGTATATCACAGACGTATATTACTGTTAATACAATGTGTTATGGCTGGAAACAAATTTTAGATATAAACTAGGATATAGACTGCACTCTTTAAAATATAAATGTTGATTATATTTTTTGGAACACTGCATTTTAACAAACAATTTAGCCTTAGTGTTTTTGGTTAATTTATCTCCCACCCCATGAAAAACAACAAGGGAAAAGAACGACTGATTGGCATTCAGACCTATCCACACAGGTAACTTGCTATGGTTTAAAAATGTGTTGCCTAGCCTGCAAAGCCAATCATTGGTAACAGGGGGCGGAGAATTAGCCTTCTTGCACGTCAGGTTGGTAGGATAAGGCATACAATATAGAGAGGGGAGAACCAATCCGGTTTGAGCTAGTTCTTGTACTGATGGAACATTTATGTTAGTAAGTTACAGTGTGTTCTGAAGGTATAGGCTGAGTAGGATTGAAGATTCATTGTCTCACATCTAATTTTCATTATCTATTGAAAGCTGCGTTGTCTGTAGATAATTTAACTTAAGCAACCATGCCGAAAAGAAACAAAGTAAGTGGGAATGTGTACATTGTATGTAATTGATAAAAGTATAATTTACAATGTATCGTTTCACATAATAAGTGTATTATAAATCGGAGACAATATTGCATGTGCATGCACGTTACACAATATGATAATCTACACTGCAAAACACCTTTGCAACGGGATCGGGATGTCTTTAGGTCGGCCCTGTTGATATGGAAGTGGCGCCTTTTTACTTAGTCCGCATTGTACCATTGTATCATTTAACTTATTATACCATACCATTTGGTGCGTTTTGTTGACATTCATTAGTCTTAAATGGCGTAAACATTTGCTAACAGTGATGTTTTGATGGTGTTAATGGAGCAATGTATTCCTAGCGTAATTAGCTTTCTAAACAGCAAGATCAGACAAAGGGGTGTATCCACCAGCGATGTGCATGATGTTGCCATTGCAGAAATTCGTGCGTAATAGGGACTATTTGTGGCTATTGTTAAAGCGTTTTTAAGCAGGAGCATGATTAGATAGTATATTCGATCGAAATCCAATGGTGTTACGTAATGAATATGATGATATAAATAGAATTCAGGCCGACCACTTCTTGACCTATGTGCGATAAGGCGTGTTGTAAGCGCAACACCCGTATTGCACTTTGGAGAGGATCGCTTTTGAGTGTCATGGCAGCCTCGCTCGAAAGACAGTGTCATCGGTCTTCCCATTATTGTTACAGTCTTAACGTTTAGTGAGTTTGAGCGTTTGCTGATTATAATTTTAGCTATGCTGATGCATCTTCATATTTAATTTCTCTTTTAGTGCATAAGGTCCGCGCAGCTCAGGTCATTCTGGGCTTTGTGATGTACTCGTCTTAAAAACAGGAAACAGGGAGGGAAAGTTAGATTTATAATAAAATAATTATGATTACAAATGTTCGAACTAATGGCGGGAACATACAGTAGGCTGGTTGAGCTAGTGGTCATGTAACAAGTCCCGTGTGTTGTTGGTGAATGAATGCACGTGGGGGCGGGGCAGGCTTTTCCCTCTTATTTTTTGAAGATAGAGCTACAAACTTTCTAATAAATCGTTTTTTGTTTAGTTTTTGTTTTCTGCAATAGTCTTTAATTATTTTATATCGGCTGTATTTTCACAGTAGGTTGCCAGATGTTAAGCATACATTAATATCCTATCCCTTCCCCCACCCAGTCTCGAGATTACATAATTCCTCTTTAACTTGGGGGGTGTGGGGGGCACAGCATGTGAGCCCATCCCCCTTGCATTACACACCTACTTATACTCACTCATGAATGTGGGATTGTTGTGGGTTAACAGTTTTTTTCTTTGTGTTTTCCTTCACAGGCCAACAACGACACAGAAGTGGAGGTTAGTATTTTTTACTTCAATTATCTTATATTTCTGTTTGCAAATTTTGGTATGCATGTCATTATTATGGAAAGAAAATAAACATTTTGTTCTATTTTTTACCAGCCAAAGAGAAGGTCCCAAAGGTTGACGAATGTAAGTTGTCCATTGGTTCATCATGTTCAAGAGAACACAATCAGTCGCTTGTAAACATTCTTATTCTAATTATTTCACATTCCCCCCACAGAAACCACAGGCTGAACCCAAGGCTAAGGCAAAGGTAAATAGATGTTGTTGGTAAAGGCATTTGTTTTTGTAAAGCTCATTCCTAATTAAGAAAACACATTTAGCTAACAAACAGATTTTAAATTTAAGCTATATTTTACATTTCTGTTTAGCCACAGAAGTCACCTGCCAAACCCAAGAAGGCAAAGGAGGTAGTAGAGAAAGCCAAGCCAGAGGAGAAGAAAGAAGAAGAACCTGAGGCCGAAAAGGAAGAGGCCCCAGCAGAAAATGGAGAGGCCAAAGCTGAGGCAGAGGAAGAGGTGAATACATCTTATTCTAAATAACATTTTTGCAAACTCAGGAAGAGTCTGGGGTTAATCATATGATTAAGATTGCTTAGGACCTTTCTAATATAGGAGAACTGTACTACACTGTATTAGGAGGTGTTCTCAATGGAATGTTTTTTGTGCCAGCATTTATCAAGATTTGTTTCAGTGATAAAAGAGAGGCTACTCTTACACAAGGGTAGTGGGTTGTGAAGGGAAACAATCTGACACCATTTTTGTTTACAACCTCAAGGATGCCACAGCTGCAGAAGAGCTTGACGCTGAGGCAGAAGCAGACGATGCTGAGAAAGATGAGGAGGAAGAGGCAGAGTAACACCCCTGACCCATTCACCAATGCTCCCTGTACCTCCTTTCTTGTACAATGCAGAGGATATTTTTATCAACTATTTTCTTAAGAAAAATACACGTTTTTAGTAGTATGATTGTAGAAACATTATTTTTGAAAAATAAGGAAAAAAAATAATTTGGCAAGAGACAGTGTCCCAAACCTCTACAGCTTGAGGGACTTTTTGTCATTATGTGGTCAATATCTATTTGTTTTTGTGGTCTAAATTTGCTTGCAAAAGAGGGAGGGGCAGGTTGCAGCTACCTGTACAGTACAACATGCAATCATGCCCATATCAGGAATTTGTGGTTCAACTTGGGGAGTATGCCTGCAACTAACATTCCATAGGCTATATGAGGGACTGTGTTTGTAACTTGTATTGTTTTGGGGTTTTATACACGATAATACTTTCTTTTGTTTATGATGAAAATGTAGGACGGTTGTGACTGTTAAAGTTGTTTTCTTTTAAATCATTTTTTCATGCATTTTCTTGTCTTTTTTTTTTATCAACCATGCTCAGTAGTACTGGAATAGGTCAGGTGGGTGCATTATGTGGAATTGTTTTTGTCTCAGTTTGGCAATGACATTGCAATAACATTTGTATAGCTGCTGTAAAACTATTTTTTCCAAAATGCAGTATGGATCGGTACATTGTGAAGATGGTTAAAATGGACTTGTGTTTAGTTAGCCAAGCTAATAACACAAACATGCATTACAGTGTTAGACATACTGGTTTTTGCTTTGCGAAAAATCATTTTACTGTAATTTCACTTAAAAATGGCAAGTGAACATGGCAGAAGTAGCAAGAATTACATGTGGTTTTAGCATTTATGTACCAATGTACAGTTTTCTCAGTTTTTTTTGTAGCTGTGTCTGTGTTATGACTGGTATAAACATGTCAATTAAAAATTGATGTTATTTCTCCTTAGTGTTTTTTCCTGACACTAATTGCACAAGATAAATAGTTGAGTGCTAAAGTTAATTATATTACAAATAACTACTGCAGGCACAAAATAGATCAGCTCAGAACCTAAACTGTCATATAATACTTTTTTATTTTTATTTGCAAACTTTGCTAACATTTAATAAAAAAGATGATTCTCTTGTTAATGTTTATAAAAAACAAACGCTGATAACATTGGTGAAAGATGTCAAGACAAAAGCTTGTGAAACCTGCAGTACAATGCAACTTCCCAACAATTTGCACTTGTAATACCAGCTGCTTAATTGTGTTTCAAACTACCAGATTCAGTTGGTTTATAAATATTTGCTATATTAAAGAACCCACCAGGGGCATGCTGTGCCATGCATTAAATGCTGACAATCTCCAAGACAGAAATTTCAATTGGAGGCCTTAACTGCCAAAGCCATTTCACTTCAACTGTTTTTAGTGTAAAAACAGTGTAGAAACATGTATCGTGTTTTAGGCTGTCTGTAGCTACAACTAAAGCTAAAACAGGAGCTGTATGTTTATTCCTCTAAACGCTAGTGCATTCTGCAAGCCAGAACGTTTTTATCAACAATATAGCCCAAGGGTTTCATAAATGTACTATTTTTATTTTGTAAATCAAGTTGCTTTGTAAGGGAAAGTATAGGGCAATATAAAGTTTCAATGGAACTAGGGATTTAAGACTATGTAGACAACTACTCGAATCGAATGCTTCTAGCTTTACAGTGAGCTGTTAAGACAAAATAAAGGCCAAACGAAACAAGTAAGCTAATTCTAAAAATATTTAGTTTTACACAATTTCTAAATGTATTTTATAGGCCTGCTTCTGCTCATAGCCTCTATCGGCCCATTGGGTAGTTTGGTAGTATGTTAATACAGTAATAAACGCTAATGAGCAGCACCTAATTTCATGGGAATATTATTGAGGGTAGCCTATTGTTCATTAAACCAGATTGATAGCTAGACGAACAAACTGGCCATCATTACGTCATCTACAGTTTCTCGACCTTGAGAATAAAACAGCTCGATCTCTACAATCTTCGTTCCATGTTAAGAAAACTGTGCTTCGTGATGGGATGTATAAAGATGTTCAAAATAATTTCATAAGTAAATGTAAATGAATGTGGTATTGAAGCTTCACTTTGTCTTTGTTGTAGAACCGACAAGAGATCGCCCTTCCCCACCCCCTGTTTCCTCTGCTTTGGCGGAAGTAACCCGTATTGCTGAGGCCTCATCCTTCCAATGGCGACCGAAAACAGGCTGAATAGAAAGCGGGAGCAACTGTGGAGGGGGTCAGAGCAGTGTTACAGAAATTAAATAAATATATCATACTCGCACTTGTCATAAAGTTAGTCTGAAATCGTACACTAACCAAATCACGGCCGATTCAATGGCCAAAAATCGGAATATTTCGCTCCTTGAGTCGGGTAAGGTACACACAAATAACCTAATTCATTGCTCAATTTACACAGCAAGCTAATGCTTAATTGAAATTGAACTGTTGTTACTTGCTAACTATTCTTTCAGAGCTATATTACTTGATATCTCGTTTTCTTACAACTGGTCCATGTCGAAGAGCGGCTGAGGTGAGCTGGCGTGCCTCATTGTCACAAAGTCTTGCAGACTGTTATAAATTGTTGATTATTAGAGAGTGAAAGCTCTAATTAAATGCCCACTTTTATCTATTGCAGGTTTTAGCAAGCGAAATACAAGAATATCAGGTGTGTATTCTGTGCGGTTGTCGAGTTTGCTATCGTTGCTGCATGCTTGCTTGCTATCCCCCGTTGGTCCGGAACATAAAACTTGTTTTAGCTCACTCGACTTTTAATGCTGTTGTGGACATCTAAGTGGTTTGACACCACGCTTAACTTATTATCGTGAAGCTTATTCGCAACGCCGGGCAACTCATTTCATAACATATTTCTATTTGACAGCTTTTGCCCAACAGATTGGATTGGGAAGGAAATGAACATCCAAGAACATACGAAGATTTGGTGAGACATGCCAAGTATTTATTTAACTCATTGTCTGTGATCTGTTTTCGTTGAGTGACAGGAGGTCTGCATCCATGCATTGCCTTGTTTACTATCTTTTGTTCTTATGCTATCAGTTATTCAGCTTCACTGTGAATTGACATATGTGAGACATGTTGTATAACGATTTAAATGTAAACGTATATTTCACTACACCTTGAGGTACAGCTACATGGGGAGAACAGAATTTGATTGATCTTTTATATTATTTCGTCAAGTGTTTTACTGTATATAGGGTGGGTAGTACTCGTCGGCTCTAGCTACGTCAACACGTCTCATCTGACCAATCCACGACCGAGATAGGCTTTGCTTGCGCTATTTTGCTTGTCATATATCCAATGATTGGTCGATTTAGGAATGTGTTTTGCATAAAAAGCCCAGCCCACTTGGAGATGGTGGACTAGGAATGGTTTCATAGGCACGTTGTTATGAACATTCCTCTAATAATCGTTTATATATCCACCGTTATAGCTAAATAGAATTAGGTAACGCATAAAGACGAAATATGTTATGTTAAATAAATGCAATTTGACATTGTACATACTTTTACATTTTATATGTTTTTCGTAATAATATCAGAATACTATCTAAACAGATATCTGTAACAGTGACTCTGGTCCATCCCCTTTCAGGTTTTGGCCAACAGACATATTGCACCAGACCATTTGCTGCAGATATGCAAACAGATCGGGCCCATTCTGGACAAAGATGTGCCATCTTGTGTTCCAGGCATACATTCTCTCCTGGGATCAGGCAAACAGTCCATGCTTCGAACGTATAAAGGTTACATTTTTTATAGTTTTACATCAATGCTTAGATTTCAATTTTTGGCATGAGTTTACAGTGATAGTAAAAAAAATAAATAAATAAATAAATAAATAAAAAATTGACTCTTATAACTAACTTATTCTTATCTATTTTAGACTGTGACAACGTACGGTTGAAAAGCTCATCCTATGCAGCCCTTCACAGGGGCAGACCACCAGAGAGGCCTTTGACTTGTAAGAATCCGGCCAACCTCGGTGGGTACTGATTAACAATGTTTTGATATACTATTTTGTCCTAGAAATGTTAGGATATTACTAATAAGCATTGTCGATTTTAGACCCTTTTTGAGCACCTCTAAATTTCCTCCCGGCACCCCTAAAAATAATTTAAAAGTTTTTTTTCACTTTTTTTTAAATATTTTTTCGCCCTTACATTAGATTTTGCAAACTCGTCTGGTAGAGACAGGGGATAAACAGTTGCTGGTTCAAATGGCCGATAGACCTACTAGTTTCTAAATGGCTGGAGGGGTGTGCATTATTTCCAAGAAGCCAATAGCGTGGCGCTTGATATGTCATATTTTGCCAGCCGGCCAATCAAAATTACAAGGCAAGACTAAAAATAAAAAATAAAAAACACAAATGCTGCCATTGAAGAAAAATTCATGTAGACCGACGAGCAATCTCTGATTTACAGAAGCTGTACGACTTTATTAATGAGTTGTATTATATTTTTCTTCTGGACCCTACAGTCCGCTACTGGAGTTGAGCCAATGTTAAAACAATCTTTATTTGTTGTTAATTTAATGTTTACATCTCATTATCTTTTAATTTGATGCTGGTAGATCAGGAAGAAAGTGACTTTTAGTTGGTTAATCCATTCAATATTTTGCCAGATTTTAATGCCAAATTATTCATTAATTACATTTATTAGCCTAATAATAATAATATATGAATTGTAATCCAGTGAAATTAGTTATTTAGCTGGGGCATTGAACACTTTTGGAAGGCACTAGGCATGTGACATTCTCAATAGGGGCTAAGCACCCCTAAAGGCCTGATCCTAGAATTGCCTCTGCTAATACATTTTGTCCGTGTACTTCCATGAATTACACACAAAATGGTAGCATTTGATTGTGCTTGCTGCAATGTGATTTGGCTTGGATCAACTATCGTTGCATCCTACTTGTTTAATGTTTGCAGTTGTGCTCAGTCGTCTTGATTTCTTGTTCTTTGCAGTGGAAGTATACAGAGGTAGGGAGCTAACAGGTACTCAGCGGTTCAGCACTGTCAACCCTGTCAGCAACTATCAGCACATGCGGATGCACAGGAGGATTCTCGGGCATCTGTCAGCAGTGTACTGTATTGCGTTTGATCGAACCGGTCTCAGGATCTTCACTGTGAGTTTGCCCTCCACAATAAACAAAGCTGTTGAGCAGGGAAAATAACTGCCAGTAGTGGCATTGATTGGAGATTTTATTCTGCTGTAATCATGCTTTTTCTAGGGTTCTGATGACTGCTTGGTGAAGATATGGTCCTCGTTTGATGGAAGGCTTCACTCGACGCTGCGAGGACACTCGGCAGAGATTACAGACCTGGCAGTCAGCTACGAGAACACGTTGATTGCAGCAGGCAGCTGTGACAAGACCATCCGCGTGTGGTGCCTTCGTACCTGTGCTCCTGTGGCTGTGCTTCAGGGGCACAGTGGATCCATTACCTCCCTACAGGTAAGGGAGGCTCCCTCATCCCGTCCGTATGAACAAAATAACAATATCAAATAGGCCACTCTAATGAAGTGGCTTATGATGAATGTCCTTTCACAGTTATGTTTATTCACGATGAACTGCAAACTTGCTGTCATTGATGTGAAGGAGTTGTTACCATCTTTTCTCTAGGTCCAGTTAGATTCTTTACACAAATTTGTCTCTGGGTGGTTTTCTGTTTCTTCTGTCCTTAGTTCTCACCATTCGCCAAAGGCTCAAAGCGATACATGCTGTCCACCGGCACAGATGCCACAGTCTGCTTTTGGCAGTGGGATGTGAATAACATTAATTTCAAGTAAGTAGTCTTAGTTCTTGTTGAATGTCCTTAGGTTAATAGGGAAATGTCCAAGTGAATCCTATTTAGAAAATCACATTTGGGAGAATTGTAAACATAGTGAATTCCTTTATTTTTCAATCAGTTTTAAGTTGAAACATGTCCCCTCTATTATTTTAGTGACCGGCCACACAAGTTTACAGAGAGACCAAGGCCTGGTGTACAAACAGTATGCTCATCTTTCAGTCCAGGTAAGGAGAGGGAGACAGCAGGGGGGATATGGTTGAAGAAGAGCCTAAAGCTGATGTTAGCTTTTTTGTTTTGTAAAAATATTTTAGGTGGCATGTTCTTAGCAACTGGGAGTACTGACGATGTCATCAGAATATATTACCTGGGCTGTGGGAACCCAGAGAAAATATCAGAGCTTGATGCACACACGGTAAGAACTGACAACTAGGCCACCACAACAAAGTGTAGCAGCACCATGAACTACAGAGAAAATATCATCAGTTGTTTTAAAAACTAAAAATGAAGTCAAGTAATGATTTTACCTCCTTATAAAAGTGCCAAGAAAAATTATAGGATTTAGGTTAATCTCCGCATACCTTTTTTTTCTAGGATAAAGTTGACAGCATCCAGTTTTGTCACACTGGGGAAAGGTATGCATTAGCTTATTGTGAACTGCTTATCCAAGCAGTACCAAATTTCAGAATAGCTTTTCTCAACTATCCCATGAAAGTTTTGCTGAGGCATGACTCTTTACTTGCCCCGGTTGCTTAGGTTTGTGAGCGGGAGTCGGGATGGAACAGCGCGGATCTGGAGGCTCCACCAGCGCCAACAGTGGAGAAGCCTTCTGCTCAACATGTCTGCCACTCTCCCTGGGTGAGTTTATCTAAAGGCATTTTAGGATTAAGATGTGATTTTGTTGCAAGGGGAAGAACACTGTTACAGCTGAGCGTCTTATTCATTATTTAAGCATCTCTCTCTCTCATTTCTCAGGGCTCAACCAATGACGGACGAAGAGAGCTTTGTCAAACCAAAGGTTACCATGGTGGGGTGGGATCGCCATGACAACACGGTTATCACAGCTGTCAACAATCATCTCCTCAAAGTGTGGAACTCATACTCAGGGCAACTGCTACACATTTTAAAAGTAAGACCAATACACCTAATTTAGACCTCATGTTTTATAGCGGGGATGAGCCCTTGGTCGTATTCTGTTTTGACCTAATGCTATGTTAGCCTGAGGTACGAGATAGTCATCCTTAGTGCCTTTATTTCTGCCTGTATTGTCATAGCATGGCAGAATTGGATTGAGCATTTCATAGTGACAAGACTCCATGGCTCTTTGGGAAAGGTGGTCCTGTAGCATCAATCATAGTAATTTTATAAAATTGCAAGATTGGGACATATACTTCACACTTTTAATGAATTGGTGTTACAATCATTGTATTTTATTGATTGCGATGTGTCGTGTCTCTTTTTGCAGTTTCATAACATGCCATCATGCATCATTTTATCTGACATTATGATTCAAACATGAGCCATTTCCCCTGCTCTCTAATGGTGTTCTAATATTCAATAAGAATGTTTCTTGATTGAGATCAAACTTCCCCACATTTCAAAGAATTGTGATAAAAATGACCATCAGCATATTTTATTGAGTAGTGCAAGGGAAGCTGCGACTATGGTTTTTAAAAGCGCACAATTTTTCCCCTCATTATTTTGAATTCCTAAATATGTAGCCAAAGTATTGTCCAAGACCTGATGTGTTTTTTTTGTCAGGGCCACGAGGCAGAAGTGTTTGTCCTGGAGCCCCACCCCTTTGATCCTAGAATCATTCTGTCAGCGGGCCACGATGGCAATGTCTTCATCTGGGACCTGCTTCGTGGCACCAAGACACAGCACTACTTCAACATGGTCAATGAACCTTCTCATTTTCTTCCAGACAAATTCTAGAGTTGTGTATTTTATGGTCGAATATACCATTAACATGAGATGTTTATGCCTGAAATGTTTCAATACCATTGTTACATCCAGACAATAAGAACCACTGCTCTTACACTTCCAGACTGGTGGAAAATGGTGGATTATTGTATGTGGTTTTGTCTTCTAGATTGAAGGCCAGGGCCATGGAGCGGTCTTTGATTGCAAGTTCACCCCAGATGGTCAGCGTTTTGCCTGCACTGACTCCCATGGTCATCTGCTCATCTTTGGCTTTGGGAGCTCCAAGCCATACGAAAAGGCAAGGCAGCCACAAGCTGTTTCTTTTAAGGCTACATTAGATACATTTATAGGGTTTATGACCTAAAGTCCTAAATTTGATTCTGGCCTTTCCCCCCTAGTTTAAAATGTTCACAATTTACTGATCGTTGGGCTCTTCCTGTCTTGAGATTCTGACAGTTTGTGAAGAATTTGCAATTTTCACGAACATTTTACTGAACTTCAGTCAGGTGCCCTGCAACTGCATGTAGCTTGCATTTGGAATATAAGTGAATGTAGGGATTTGGCCTGACGCACAACCAAACCAATTGCTGATACAGTTGTTTACTGTTTAAGCAATAATCTATGCATATCAGAGCTCAATAACCTTAGGTGTCCTTCTTTGAAATTCATAAATGTGAAGGTATTCTTTATTTACTAATGTTAGCAAGCTAGCGATCTACGACTGTAACAAAGTTGCTCATTTGATAAACATGATAGAATATGATGCAGTAGCATAAATTGGCGTATTACGTCATCTGTCTGCACTATTTCAAAGCCGGCCATTCAGAACACAGTCCCATGTACTTATGGGACCTGTTTATCATTGACACGGACTTGAACTAGATAGTCTAGTAACACGTTTCACACTTTAAATTTGATCTTCTGTTTTATTTTGCTCTTTAAAGCTGCCAGACCAGATGTTCTTCCACACAGACTATCGGCCCCTGATCCGCGACGCCAATGGCTTTGTGCTGGACGAACAGACCCAACAGGCGCCTCATCTCATGCCCCCGCCCTTCCTGGTGGACGTGGATGGGAATCCCCACCCACCCAGGCACCAGCGTCTGGTCCCAGGGCGCGAAAACATCTCAGCAGAGCACCTGGTCCCCCAACTGGGTTATGTAGCCACAAGTAAGAGCCCTCTACTGTCCCCTCACCCCACTAAGTCCCCCATCCTTTATGGCTAGATATATTACATCTCATGTGGAGGACTGCAAGCTGCAACTTGCCTATGATTCTCTTGTCAGCTCATTAGTAAGTAAAGAAGCAGAAAGCTCGATCACATTTTGTTAAAGTATATTGGTTATAATTTAATTTAAAGTTGTGTTCGTGAGGGTAAGGACTGTCTCCCAGAAGCTTATTGAAACAGACATCAGTGGTGGTCTTGTTTTATATTTAAGGTCTGTGTTTACAGAGTTTGGGATGAAGTGCAATGGACATCATATTATGGATGAGTTGAGCCCTACAGCCCTTCCAAAAAAATAGAAAAATCTAGAACTGTAATCTGCTAGTAGTAGTTAGCGTTGTGCTACCTCCCGTGTTTACAATTGAACAGAGAGCAGGTAATGGGATGCCTAGCCAACCTGCTGCCTATTGAACACATACAAACGCGACAGGAAGCATCATGGGAATTTACTGTAACCTTTCCATTTCCCATTATAAATCAAAACAACTCAAGATTTGGTGCATGCGAGCACTCACCTTGTCCCGCACTTTGAGCGCCTCTAAATAGTCAGTGAAACGGCCGTAATTAATATTTATTCATGCTGGCTGTCCAATTATGTAACACCTTCGGGTGTGGTAAGTTCCCTGATCGCAACTGACATTTATGCGCAACAAGCATGTGATAACTCATAGCTACCCAACTGAGGCATAAAAAACGGCATTGGTTTAAATGTAGTTTATCCTACTGTTCACCAGAATACATTGTTGTTTCATAATTACAAATCCTATTATATCCTGTAAACTGTTAAAAATTCTGCATGTACTTTAGAAATGAGGCCTCTTGTAACTGTGGCTTTCTCCTTTCACATTTTGCGAGTAGAACCATATCAAAGTAAAAAAAAAATTTATGATTAACGTGGCCAATATTGAAAATGGCCGTTCAATAAATCAAGATGTACACTACAACAAGTAGACCTATCTCATTCTCCCCTCTTTTGTAGCTGTGTGTGTATAGGATGTCAACAGTAATTGGGTTACCTGGAGCCTCTGGGATTACCTGTGGGCTTATGGTCAGCAGCTGTAGGTGGTACATTTTGCGTGGAGTACATTTTGTTTGTTTTACCAATGGAATAAATGTTTGTATCTATATTTGTATACAATTACTTTGCAATGTATTTCTTGCTCCACGTGTAGAAAAGAAGAGGTTTTAACGCCTGCTTTATGCAATTACATGCAAGTTGAGTTGTGCCTAAATGTAAGGTGTTAACCTCTGGAGAGTGTGCCACTTGTTTCCTAGTTGAACTTTTGGTTTCTTACGAGTCAAAGTAAGTGTGTGCATGTGCTGCCACCCCTACAGGTGATGGCGAGGTGGTGGAGCAGGTGATCAGTCAGCAGACATCAGAACTTGAGGAGGCGGCCGCCGCCCGCCGCAGTGTCCTGGACGAGGCCATCCGGCAGCTGCAGGAGCAGCAGGACCGCCAAAGCATGGCTGAGCCCGGGCCCATGGCGCCGCCTCCCCCGCACGCCACGCTGCATGGTCCCACCCTGGCCCCCGGCACCCCACGCAGAGGTACAACACAGCTTAGCTTCCTGTCTTTGGCGATGTTGGTTTTATGGAAGCGTTGCATTGAATTAATGCAATGATTCACAGATTTTATCGACGTCAATAAGGTTAATGAATAACTCTTTGACCCAAAATAATAATTTTCGTACTTTCCCCAATCTCACAATAGTCAGTAATTAAAGTGCTGTATTTTGAAGTGAAACTCTTCACATTGCAGTGTCAGTGAACGACCGCGGCGAGGTACAGTCGTCCCCCAGCGTGGGGCTGCGGCGCAGCGGGCAAGTGGAGGGCGTGCGGCAGATGCACCAGAACGCTCCGCGCAGCCAGATTGCCACAGAGAGGGACCTGCAGGCCTGGAGCAACAGGGTGGTGGTGCCGGAGCTTTCTCACAGCGGCTACAGGTGAGGATCTTCTGTCCTTTAACTCGGTGACCTTAGCCTGTTTGTTTGGTGCCCTTAACAGGTATTTATGTTTAAGTCTACAGCAAGTGGCTGGAGTCCTGCTATTATGTTGATCTGCAATGTTGTCTTATTAGCACAGTGTTTTTGTTTTCGTGTAAACAGAGAAACTAACCCAAGCTGAGTTCTTCCTGGTGTAAAATAGAAAATCAAACTGTGAATGGTCTCCCCCTAGGGGTCAGGATGACTTCCGCACAGCCAAGGGAGAGGAGGAGATGGCTCTGTACAACATCAAGAAGAAACGTGTGACCTATGGAAGCTGCAGAGTGAGTAGCCCTGCTCGTGCAAACCAGCGTTCAAAAGGGCCGTTCGTAGTTCAGTGTATACACCTGAACCTTTTCAACATTTTCTACTTTAAATCTAGGATGAATCTGATGAAGAGATGCCATGCATCAAACGTGCTCATTCCCGCAAAAAGCAGAGGCATGATATGCTCTTCCCAGGCCGTGATGGCGAGCTTTCCTCGGAATTCATTGAGTTTTCGTGTGAAGAGGGAGAAGAGACTGCAACCTCGGAGGTATCTGTGTGATAGGAACTTCTGGGCTGCATCCCAACTTAAACCGCAACCTCCCTCTTTCCCTTGCAACCTTTTCTTGACCCTTAATCATAGAGAAAATAAAGTTAGAGGGAAAGGTAGGATTTTAGAAAAATCCAAGATCAACCCTGTTTTTTTGCCTCAGTGAGTAATCCAGGTTAATCTGCTAGAGGAGGTTTGTCTTTTCATAAGTGCTGTCGGTCTTCACAGGATGGTGAACTGGACGGCAGTGAACTTGATACGTCCAATGATGAGGAATGGAAAAGCGACAGCTCAAGGTAGAACACTTGTGAAACGTTTGTCACTACATTTAGTAAAACATTAAACAAGCATGGGTTACTAGGTAGTGTTTTGTACCCTGTACCACACTGATCATCATGGATCAATTTGATTGACAGCCACTCATCCGGTGAGTACTCAGACTGGACAGCAGACGCAGGGATCAACCTGCAGCCTTCCACCCCTCTGTCGTCACGGAGACGCGTCCGCCGGAAGCTCAGCAGCTCGGAAGAGGAGGAGGAAGAAGATAATGAGGAAGAGGAAGAGAAGCAGCAAGCCAGTGATGAGGAGGCAACACCTGCAAAGGTGGCAACAAAGCACAAGTCCAAAAAATCCAAATGCAAGACACCCAAGGTATGCCACTGCACACTGCTTCACGTATATCAATTGTGCCCTCAAATGCTCATTGTCAAAATGTAATTTGGATCATTTCATAATTGTTCAATCTAAACCAAAGGCCTCAAACATTGTAAAACTAATTCCCCCTGATCTAATCAGCGGCCTAAAGCCAGACCATCAATAAACAGAGAAGTATCCAACGAGTTCCGCCCCTCAGCCTGGATCACTGATGTCATTCCCAGGAAGTCTCCTTTTGTTCCCCAGATGGGGGACGAGGTACGTTGTTACCGCTATAAGAGGTGCCCACTCAGTCAATAGTTTTGGAGAAGACAACGCAACACATAGAAAAACCAAACAAATGACAGTAATACTGTGTAAAAGACTAACACAAGCCCCCTGGTCTCCTCAGGTGATCTACTTCCGGCAGGGCCATGAGGCCTATGTTGAGGCAGTGAGAAGGACTGACCTTTACCCCATCAATCTGGACAAACAGCCCTGGAAGAAGATGGATTTGAGGGTGAACCCAATATACTGAAATCTAAAGAGTGCTTTTGTTACACTTGAATACATGGTGGGCAGCTGTCTGTACTTCTAGACTGGAGCTGCTTTCACATTGGCGAACCATAGTGTGTGGAAAGCAAGGTTAAAATGGTTCTCTTCCACAGGACCAAGAGTTTGTGATGATTACTGGGATCCGCTATGAAGTGTGTCCGCCCACCCTGTGCTGCTTGAAGCTGACGCTGATTGACCATGGGACAGGCAAGACCACAGACAAGTCTTTCTCAGTCAAGTAAGTACTGCTCAAGCTTTTCCAACATTGAGACACGTTATCATGTTATGGCATTGCTTGCTTTTGTTAAACAGCCAAGCATGATGTTCAAATGAAAATGTGCTGTAATACTTTCCTCAATCCAACAGGTATCATGATATGCCTGATGTGATAGATTTTCTGGTGCTGCGACAAAGCTATGAAGAGGCACGCAGCAGAGTCTGGCAGCCAAGTACGTTTGACGCAGTTTCATAGACAAGACAAGTACTTAACACGACTACAATTGGACTGCACTCTTTGTTTGCCTTATACACACAACCTAATTGTGATTGTTTGATGTACTTGTATTGTAGTGGAGCACTTAGTCCATGTCTTCTGAGTTTGATTGAGTTAATAGGTTGATTGTTTCTGTTTGTCAGATGACAGATTCAGGTCAGTCATTGATGATGCCTGGTGGTTTGGGACCATTGTATGTCAGGAGCCGTATCAGCCCCAGTACCCTGACAGCCACTTCCAGTGCTTCAAAGTCAGGTGGGAAAACACTACTAGACATACCATATATATGTTCCTGAATACATTCATTCATGGCACTAGACAATTTTCTGAGAAACAGTCATACACTCATACTGTTTTGGGATTGGATGAAGAGAAGAATGCTGATGGTATGTATTTAATGTGTTTGGTTTTCCTTTGTTTTTTCATTAGATGGGACAATGGGGAAACGGAAAAACTCAGTCCTTGGGATGTGGAATCAATTTCAGAGGATGGTAAGAAATATATCTACATGCAGCTGCAGCTAAATGTGTATTGATGAAGGTCTCTGTTTACATCCAGATCAAACCCAGTGTTACAAATGACAACACCAAACTTCCCAGAGCCTTTGTTTGCTTCCACATAGTTTCCAGAATTCTCTTTGTGCATTGTCTCCCAGCTTGGCAAATGTCTTGCCCTGGTACCTTTTGTTTAGTTGAATTAGCCATTCACAAGCAAGTTGTAAAATATTCTCATTGATGCACTACTTGATTCAAAACGACCTACTTGTGTGTGCATTCCTCAGAATATGGTAACCCCTTGTTGCTCAGTGGCACCAGAAAAAGATTGATGGCAGACATCTGGTACTGCCTCTTTTGAATAGAAGTCCAAGGTTGGTGTACTGTAACTTCGTCTGTGTGTGTTCTCCAGCCCAGCACCCAGAGTCGATAGGCGGGGGCGTGCCGGTGACGGCAGAGGAGATGAGGGAAGTCATGTACAAGCCACAGACTGGAGAGTGGGGAGAGCGGAGTCGTGACCAAGAGTGTGAGCGCATCATGGCCGGCATCGACCAGCTGATCACCGTTGGTATGCTCAGACAAACCTTTGGACTGTTGTAGCCTCTAGTTGTTACAATTTCATCTTTCGAGTAGGCCCCCTTCATTTGCATTTGTTCCAGCATGCTGAGCCTGATATTTTTCCCCATGTTCCATGACTGGGTTCCTATGTGCAAATCTATGTATGAAAACAAATCTATGTCGTAAAAATTATTTTTTTTAACCTAAAACTCTATTCCCCCTACAGCAATTGCAGCTCCTTTCTCAGGCCCAGTGGATATAGTCCAGTACCCTACCTACTGCACTGTGATTGCCTACCCCACAGACCTCGGCACTATCAGACTGAGGCTCAGCAACCACTTCTACAGGTCAGGCAGTTAGCTTCTCTAGATCCTCATCATGCGTTTAGCCAAGGTTGCCAATTCACTTGTGAACCTAGCTTTGCATTGAAACTGTCACAGAAATCTGCAGCCCAGCAAATCATTCTGCCTTTAACTGTTGCCAGGGGAGATGGTCAAATGCCACAGTTCGTTACAAACTAAGTAAAACTTGTGCATGCACTGCAAAATTGACAGGAGCCATTACAAAGCTGTTATGGCTACATGAATTTAGTACCAAAGAGGGGTAATGAAAAGCCGCTTTGACCTGTTCTTCATTCGAAGATTATTGATTTAAATATAACAAACTCAAATTGAGGGAAGCTGTTGATAAGGTCTTTGGCAAGCAATTACACAACTCAATTACTTGTGTTGTGGAAATAGGGATTGCAAATTAGTCTCACGTTTTATTTTCTGAAACGCAGTGATCCTGTAATAAAAACTTGTGAATAACATTGATGTGATTGCTGTCCTCAGGCGGCTGTCCGCTTTGGTTTGGGACGCCAGGTACATCGTACACAATGCCCGGACCTTTAACGAGCCCAGAAGCAAGATCGCCCACTCTGCAAAGTTAATCACCGATGTTCTTCTGAAGTTTGTCAAGTGAGTCATCTTCTGAAGTGATTGAACACGTTTTCAGTGCTTTGTTAGAATAGTAAATCCTGCCTGGTGTTTTTGCTTATTTTTTAAAATGATGATCAGACCTTGAACAAAATTTACTTTTGGAAAAAGTACTTTCGACTGACATCGAGTCAAATACATTTAACACAGTTTTGTGATTTATACAAGTCAATAACTTCTTAGAGACCATAACCCCAAGCTACAATAGCAACCAAACTCTTTGTAGTTGTTAATCAATCTATCAAAGGCACCTTACAGGAGATTTTTCCCGTTTCTTTAATTGTTGTACTCTCTGATACACTGAAATAAATATTTTTTACAAAAGGCACCCCAAAGAACGACCTATACCACAGACAGGATTGTTAATGGCACTGTGTGCTCTTTCTGTAGTAAACCAAGCTGCACAGATATCATGGAGATCTACAATGCTGTTGAGGAGATGGACTACACAGATGATGAGGTATACAGTCTATTGCTATAATATTGTTGTTGAAAACCTAAATGGGATCTAGATCACTGTGAAAATGTGTTGTTGCGGTTAAATGGATTGTGGGATGTTCCTTTTAGGATGAGAATGCAGAAGCACCAGGCACCTCCACTGGACACAGAATACGGCAGGTAAATGGTGACAGGCACCAACAACGAAGGCTTTTCAGCAATGCCATTACCATGGTCCACACACACACACACACACACACACACACACACCCAATACAATTGAGTGTGATCTAGTTACATATAGTAAATATAAAGGCTGAAATGACTGGTAGGCAGTTGTTGACTCCCAATGAATCCCTGGCCACCAGCACTCTGTAGAGGTGGTGCCTGATAGAGACACGTGGAAGGTGAAGTGTAAGGAGCTGCTCAACTACATCTTCCAGTGTGAGGACTCTGAGCCCTTCAGACAGCCAGTGGATCCAAACTCCTATCCGGTAAGTTTGTGCACAAATATAATAAATGAAACAAAGCTAACTTAGATGGATTTCAACTAATTAAGATAATTCACTTCACAAAAGAGATAAACATTATAACATTGAGTTTTGATGTACCTGCTTAAAACAAAATCAATTGTCGACTCGTAGGCCTCCAGACAACTTTCTGTAATTTACACTTATAGTTTAAATGTGAGTAGACGCATAGCTGATCAGTGTGTGTTGTGTGTATGACGTTGCCTTATGCCCATTGTGTTAATGAAGACAATCATTGTCGCCCATTTGCCCTTGGCTGATGTCAAACCTTAACGAGTAAGCTGTGTGTAAAAGATGTCCACTCCCACAATGTGAGTGATCGTATGTAAAGTCATTGAGCTGATTTTCATCGGCTTACTGCTGAATTCACCCCTCCAAACTGGCTCATCAGAAACCCCAGCTGGTGAGCTTTTTAGCTCAAACATTATCCGGGTCACCTGTAAAAATTTGCCTTAGCTCATCTGTCTGCATTTTGTGTCTTTCGTCATCGACTCGTATACCTAGTGCTAGCGAAAACAATTCAAGTCCATTGTACTGCAATAACCTTTTGTGTGTCTGGGTCCTCTGCTCACCTGCACAAGAGGCAGAGTCCATACACGGGGAAAAGGTACCAACTCTTACTGATGGTTTACTCCAGATTACTACAATCCAGAATTTACGGTCCCAAGGGAGAACAAGTCCAGTCCATGGAGTTATACTGTTTTTCTGAGTTTACAAATTCATTTTTCAAATGGGGGTGGATTTACTTTTTACTGCAGCTCAAAAATAGAATTGCATATGTTAAATATTGCATTGAGCGTACACTCGTTCACTCTGCATATAATTCTCGTGATATATAAGGATTACTTTGCCAATGTCTGCACTATCACAGTGTAATAGTAACAATAGCACAGATGTCATATAAGTGATCTTCGTTTCCAGGACTATTCAAGCATCATTGACACTCCCATGGACTTTGGCTCGGTGAAAAGGACCCTGGAACAGGATCGCTATGAGAACCCCATAGAGCTCTGCAAAGATATACGACTGATCTTTGTCAACGCTAAAGCCTACACTCCCAACAAGCGGTCCAAGGCATGCAACTAATTTTCCAACTTAGTAGTGTTACTTTAGCAACCTGGAACAGCACATTTATTTAAAGTTATTATATAAGAAATCCAAATTGTTTACAATATCTGAAAAGCCAGAGCAGATCTATCTGTTGGCCTACCCACAATAAGTTTAGAAAGCCCAATACATCGGAATATTGGAAGCTATTATTTTTGGTTACATGGTTTTATGTCTGTCTTTCTGGTCGGTAGATATACAGTATGACCTTGCGTCTCTCAGCGTTCTTTGAAGAGCATATCCGAGCGATCATATCAGAGTACAAAACGGCTGTAAAGAGCAGTGAGAAGCTACGCCGCAGCCAGAGGTTCCGAAAGAAACCGCAACATCAGGAGCTTGCTACCCCCATGACCAAAAACACAAGGTCAGATTCATGTTCTCTGGAGATGTTTTGTGGATGGATTCAAATTGATCATTTGGGGTCAGATTTATTTGGGTATAGAGCGATGCAATGTTAGCCGAGGGGATGGCGATTTTCTGGCATCTATACTATACAGCTTTTCTTCTCGTTGTCTTTTTAGTCAGACGAGGGCTGCAGTCAAATCTCAGGAAAAAATCCAGACTGCATCAGCCACCAAATCTACCTCTGCCAAAGTGTCTGCTCCCGAGAGGTCCAGGAGGCGGAGCCACAGCAGCAGCTCAGGCCACACCTCAGACGAGGCTTCCTCTGGATCCAAAGATGCAACCACTCAAGGTTAGAAGCACATGTCCTTTTTGGTGCTCTCAGATGCAACCTTGAATAAACATCCTTTGCTGCGATATATCATTTATTGTTTTTAATTGGATGTGTTGGAGTTCATATTCCTACAAAAATGCTTGCTAGTGTGAGTTTTTGGTAATCAATAGAGGTGGCTACAGTAATGTTTTGCATCAAAATGTAAGCTGAGGAGCTTTGACCTAGTAATGATTAGTGTGCTTTTGGGTTGATATTAACTGGTGCGCTTCCCTTTTCACCTCATGCAGAGTCTGAGAGTGAGAGTGAGTTATTATTGAGTGACTCGGAGGAGGAGAAAGGCCCAGGGTCTTCAAAGCGCCAACACAGCCGAGAGACCAGGGGTCATGCCCGAGTCACCAGAAAGAGTGGAGCAAAGAACAAAAGAGGTCTGGGTTTAAAATACACTCCTATCAGAACTAGACTTTCAAGTCTTCTCGAGGTCTTAATTACAGGTTATTTTTGCTAACCATTTTAGTTGCTGAGAGTGAGAGCGAGGAAGACGAAGAGGACGACGAATTGTTTGTAGAGGAGAGTGAGGATGGAGGGAAGTCCTCCAACTCATCGTCTCGCCGCTACCCCAGCAGGGCCAAGATAGGGCGTACCTGGCTGACCAGGAAAAGAGCTGCTGCGGACCAGAAGCGCCCAGGTAGACACTGAACAGCCTTAGAGGAGAAAGACAGTAAACAACAGTTATTAGACACAGGGTGCAATTCTATGCATTTTAGCTTTTCTCTCCAATGTGTCTGTTTTACTTTTCCATGTAGGTATTATGTGATTTACACACAGCAGTAGATTACACTTAACCAAACTTTTTCCTTGTAGATCTTGTGTGATTTAGCATACACACATCAGTACAATACACTAAAAAATGTTGTCAAATCAAGATAGCACAAAACACAGCCCCTGACTACAAAGAATTACATTTATAGAATGTGAAAGAATGGTCAGTAATGAGTCAGTGATGATGCTGAATGATGTGCATGTTTTTGTCTCTTTTTAGTAAGCAGAGCAAAGGCAAATGGTGACATCAGATCTTCCCGCCGGGATGGGCGTCTCCATGGCAGCTCAGAGAGAACGTTTGGCGAGCAGGAAACCGAGGCAGTGGGCCGTAGATCTCTGAAAAGGAAGACCGCCAGGGCAGCTGTCAACAAGATGAAGCTTCTAGATGCATCTGATGAAGACTATGAGGAGGAGGAGGAAGAAAATAAAAAGACGAGGAGGAGCAGTGGGCGCCACTCAAAGCGAGCCAGCAAACGCACAGCAGTTATCCAGAGCAGTTCGGATTCTGAGGAAGAATCATCGGGCAAAGGTAAGGAATGTAGCCAAAACCATTATTTACTGTGAGAGCAAGCCTAGAGATGAAAATTCAACTGTAAATTAATAAGCTGAGTAGTTTACAACAAATACAATGAAACGAGTTATGATCTTTGGTGACAAACAGTGTGCTTGCAAAATGGGATACTGTGCTACTAACTTTGGTGCAACTATAAATAGCCTAATAGGCACTTGTTGCTGCCGTTCATGTTTGTTTACCATTAGTCCACAGAGCTAAAGACTACAAATCTTCATGTCATCCAGTAGCTATGCTCTGATCAGATTTCAAAATGCAGTGGTTTCCCTTTTGTCCCCCTTAGGTTCTGACAAATCAAAGGATTCCGCAAGTTATTCAGAGGACGAATATGACATGTCTTCCTCTCAGTGCAAGCAGAATGGAGAGATCAGAAGCTCCAGCAGGTGTAGGATGACTAGACAAGCTGCTGGAGCCGAGGGACACGGTGAGCCGGGGCTAATTTCCAGTATTTTTCCTATTTGCTGTTCCAGGCTTAAAATTAGTCTACACTCATTCAGTGCAGTTGTAGTTAATATATTTCCTCTAGATACTGCATGCATTTATTGTAGTGTTTGTCTTTTCAGATGTTTCCCCCCATGTGAATGGACACGCAACTGGACACCAGAAATCGAATAGCAATAAATTGAAAGTGGAAAACAGTTCTACTGAGGAAAAAGACGTTAAAAAGGAGGAAAAGACTTCTAGGATCCCACAACATAAACCCCCAGTAAGCTCGGAGGAGGAGGACCAAGGTGGGAACACCCCAAAGACCCATCACCAAAATGGAAGAAAAGTCAAGACAGAACACCAAGAAGACTTAGAGAAAAAGAGGAAATTGCCATCAAAAAGCCTAGAACGAATATCTGCTGCAATAATCAAAAGAGAGGTTGTAGAATCTGAGGAATTGAGTGACACTTCAAACAGATCTGGCTTCGGTAGGAAAACAATGAAATCTGAAGAGGAAGAGGACGTAGACAGCAATCCCTCTGATAATTCTGAGCGAGAAACTAGGAAGAGGAGGCCGACTCGAACCCAGAGCAAGTCGAAAAATCGAAGCAACAATGCATCCCCTTCAGAGAATTCAGAAGACTATGAATCAGAGGAGGAAGTTATAACTCAGAGGAAGTCAAGGAGAAAACAGTCAGCAGGTTCCACAGAGGAAGAATCCAGTAATGTTAAGTCCTTCCCCAGCAGAAGGCCCTGCCTCCGAGCACTACCAAAAAAGAAATACATCAACAATGACTCTGAGGAGGATTCAACTTTTGAAAGCCAAGGTCGTCATAAGAATGGAAAAAGCAATGCTACAGCCATCCATGGAGGTAAACAGCGCAATTCAAAAAGCATCTCTCCGATTGAAACAAAGCGGCAGATGTCTTCCAAGAGAAAACGCATCTACACCTCAGACTCCGAAGATAGCCAAGATGGAGACAAAGTCAAGGCAGAAGATTCTAAACAAAGGGAGACGAAGCGATCTAGTACCAAGCGTCCCAGGAAGGAGTCCACATTCAAGTCTGAGCCGGAGGATGAAAACAGTGAGGAAGAGGCTTCCTCAGACCAAGGTTCAGACAATGAAGAAGATGATCTTCTAAAGAAGGGCAGGAAGAAAACAGGAGTACAGCAGAAACGTAAGCGTAAGGAAAGCTACAGCAGCAGCGCCCAAAGCTCTGCATCTGAAAGTGAAGAGCAGTCCTCAGCTTCAGAAAAATCATCTGCAAGCTCGGAGTCGAAGAAGAGTCCAAAGAAGGGGCCAAGGATCAGCAAAAGGACTGTTGCTCACTCTTTAAGACAACGTCTACAGGCGGTTTCAGAGGACAGCGACGAGTCGTACGGGAAACCACAGCGAGGGGGAGGAAAAACATGTGTCAAGACCCGAAATCGTGGCAAACGAACAGTAACTTATCACGACAGCGAATGAAGTACTTTGCTGTAGAAGGGGTAGTCATAGACACTAACTGGAGACCCTTGAAGACACCTCATGGCCACATTTATGGTAGCAGCACTGGAAACCTCGAGAAAATGCTGTGAATCTCTTTCATTCAGGGATATTTATATTTTCTATGAAAAAAAACAATGTTTATAAAGTAATGAGTCCAAGCACTTGAGCTGCTGGTTTTCACAGGATTATAGAGCAAAAGACCTCCCATTCTACTTTTCTAATTAGGCCTGTGGAGTAACTGTCTGGGGAGCTTTGTCAGCTTGGGTGCTATCTTAATAATATACCTCTGTTTAATCAAGCATATTTTGCCAGCTTGCACTAAAATACACTGTAATGAGGTATTTCATACACTAGTTTTGCATTAGAAACTCAGGGGTCAACTAAGTTTACTGTAGTCTCAGACCTGCAATTGTTTTTGTAGAGTAGGTCGATGACAAACAATTCTGGGAAGGCAAGTCCAAGCACATTCACTGGGACAGACTTACTAACATCACCCTCTTTTGACTACAGCACTCCTTTGTAAACCCATGCAACCTATTGACTATATTGAGTGTTGATATGAGCCAAAATGTTCAAATATAAATTCATAGTTCTCTGTTTTTCTATTTTAGTTTTATTTTCTTTAAATGTTCTGTGTTTTCTAGTCAATAGGTGTAAATATAAACTAACTTGAGAATGGCATCTTTTGAGATGTTCATGAGAATCATTGTGTAGCAAATGTTTATTTAAATTTCAGCATTACTTTTCTTTTTTGACATTAAAATGCATTTTCTGGCCATACATCACAAATTGGTACATTTTTGCCAAGTACACAAAACCAATAAGTACTATTTGCAAAATGCTGTGATTTCTCATATTGAGAAGACATTTTAGCTTCTTTACTCTCAGTATTAAATTCTTACTTTCAGAGTTGACTTACTCCTTGCCAGTTTCAGTTTGGATTGTTAACGGGTCTTGAGCTACAGTTGCATATGACATTTTTGCTTAATGTTTTTCGTACACTTTAATAATAAACAGACTTCCCAGAAAGCAAGTAACTGGGTATGGTGGTGGATTGCAAATTGGGTTTTTCTTCGTGTAATTAAAAACTTTTGTTGTTTTTTTGTTCCTAGGTTCCATATAGTATACCATGCTCTACACATTTATTACACAAGCTATATAATTTAAGAGTACCGTTGCCATAACTTATTTACGAAAATGGATCAGGCCAAAAAAGACTACATCCGACGCTCGCCACTCCTTCAATGCTCCTTACGGTGTGCTCGTACAACTAAGATTGCAGTACTTTCGACGTTTTTTGTTTTTTGTAAATATAATTATTTTAAAAATCTTTTATCAAATCATTCTTACAACCATTTCTAACGGAGATAATACACATTATTCTCACAAATTTACATCGTTATGGCACGAAGGACTGTGGTCTTAGCAATTTCAGTGAAAGCGCTGAATACAACGTCATTCGTCATACGCTAGCGACATTTCTAAGAAGTACTTGGATGTTGCTTAAATTGTAAATTCGTAGCACGTTTAAACATGTTTACCTCGTAACAATTTTGTTATGATTTTTCAAGGTACATTTTCATGACAAGTGTAGTTCGCTATTCGCTCCAAATTAAGGTGTTTTAAAGTTATTTACTTTGATTCAATAGGGACTTTATATCGACATGTGCTCTTTCTGACAGTACCTTGCAGGTTGATTTAGTAGTGACAGTTGAGTGGGTAACAATAACAATGTTTGCTTGTAACCGATTAGTTTACCATATAAAGCATAGAGGAATATGGAGATGTATAGGGAGAAATGTCACTACCTGGTCACCCGTAGGGGTTTCCTTCAATGCCAGACCACATCGAAGACTGCAACATTTGGAAAATAATGTGGTGTGTATTGATTGCATGATAATTTACCACTTACAAACGCATCGAGATTAAATTATGACCTTTTTGTTTCATTCACTAGCTATTTGCGGTGGTTAAAGATAAAAAAGCTAGCTAAACGTCATTCTAACAAAAAAATTACTGGAGGCAAACATGCTAGTAGTAGGTGGTCCACTAATACTAGTGGTGGACAACTTGTGGAAAATAAATCAAAGGCTGTTAATGGCATACAAATTCATGTCGAGGCAGTGACTGATGTGGATTTGATATAAAGTAAATGGGTCGGGAAGTTTACATCCATAACCTTCAAATTGACCCCTGTTGTTTCCCGGTGACAGGGTTTGTTTGGTGTCCCAGAGTTGAGTTGCCCTGCTGGCTTTGAGGTAGTCACAATGAGGGCTCTGAAGGACACAGAGCGATTGGTGATGAAAACATGCAGCAGTCCCTCTGGAGGTTTAACTGTGGAATATTTTGACCAGCTGTCAGATGGCCTTTGTAAGGTGGCTGACATGGTAAGTTATTAAGATGACATTTTATTCATATAATGTTATATTTTTGCATACACCACAGTGATCTTCTGATTTAAGTTGTTCCATCTCGAGAGGTTCCTCACCCACAGTTTATTCAGTCACAATTAGTCAATGTGTATGTTGGCATTTAACCACCCCCTAATCCCCCAATACTAGGCTGACTTTGTGAAAGTAGCCCATCCGGACCCCTCCTTCCGTGAGGCAGCTGAGAAGACCTGCATAGAGATTGGCACAGTTGTGGAAAAGTAAGGTCAATATTATATTTTGAGATGTACACTCTGGAATGTGAATTCAATAAGACTGATGTTGTTCCATAACTTGTAGAAGACATAGTTTCAAAACGACAATAATATTTCTCAATAAGACTGATATTGTTCCATAACTTATAGAAGGAATAGTTAAAAAAACAAAATAATATTTCTTGGTCTGCAGGCTGCTCACCAGCATATTATTCATTAAACAATGTTTTACTTTCTAAATTATATTTGTTCAGAGATAGAACATAACCCAGAGTCTACTATTCATTAAATGTGTAATTTTTGATTGGCACTGGTACGTCACAGAGAATAACACTAGATTCACTGTTTTTCTTTTCAGACTAAACACCAATGTGGAGCTTTGCAACAGCCTTAAAAATCTATTGAACAGCCAGGAGATTATGAATAACCTAGACCCAGAAACAAGGTACTGCTTTTAACCATTGTCTAAATCTGCTGAGAAACATTTGAGCTTCAGTTAACATTAGCTACATCCGCAGTGAACCATTATTTTTAATCAAATAGCAATAGTTTTATATAGATAGAGGTATGGTTATTTCGCAACTGGAACAAAATTTGGCTTGGTATGAAGGAATACATTGAATTTCAGTGAAAGTATAATATCTTTAGTCTGTTTGCCTTTCTAGGCGAGTTGCTGAGCTCTTCTTGTTTGACTTTGAGATTAGTGGAATTCATCTGGATGAAAAGCTGGTATGACCTTCGATATTAAATAGGTAGCAGGTAATATTCCTGGCCACAAAGCACTTTGGATTAGAAATGTATAATAAACATGATTCATGTATCTTCCCTAAACCGCTGTGTTTTTTGCAGAGAAAAGAAGCTGTTGCTCTCCACGTGAAGCTGTTGGGTTTCAGCAATGAGTTTCTGATGGGCTCTCATCTACCGAACAGAATCGCCAAGTCTGCCATTCCTGAATACATACATCGGCAATTTGCCCACGAGGGCAGTTTCATCCAGATTGGTGGTCTACATGCTGATTCCCCTGATGACCTGGTACAAGTCTAGTGCGCTAACTGTGATCACCACAAAAAAGCCACATCTTTCTAGACAACTTTCACACATTAGTAGTATGTCATATACAGATTTGATCAAATATATGGTTGTGTCTTAATGGGCATAGCTGTTATCGTGTGTGCAGTCGAAACGAAACAATGGGAAGAAATCATATCTTTGGAAAATACATAGGACGGTCAAAGCAGTCTTTTGTTATAAAGAAAACTAAAACTAAAATAGCACATCATATATTTATGTCTAATTTATAGACCTACATAGTCTTATAACAACTTAGGGGCTTTCTTCCACCCTGGCCTCTAATGAGAACTCTGTACAACTTTATTTTGAAGTAGCGCTTCTATTTTTGATGTAAATCATTTTATGTCTTCAGTGACCTGAAATAGAAATAACAAGCTGCTTTGTTGGTGTGCTATTTTATCATTATCCTTCTTAGGTAAGGGAGGTGGCCTACAGGATCTTTCTGTACCCCAATGCCACTTTGCTGGACTGCCTGGAGGAGCTTTTGAAATGCAGGCATCAGCTGGCCGTACTGGTGGGCTATGAATCATATGCACACAGGGCCCTGAAAGGGACCATGGCCAAAACCCCTGGTAGGCTGCTCTCCTACAATGATCACAATACACTTAGTGGTAATGTGCTTGCGATGGGTGTTGATGAATTTATCTTTGTCATTCTCCAGTAATATATTGGCAGTGCTGGCTGTGGAGACATGCGCTGTACATCTCTTTCCTTGAATTGCTTACAGTTGTGTTTGATGTCCTTCTACTTTGGTTTTGATTACAGAGACTGTCATGAAGTTCCTGCAGTTACTGACAGACAAGCTCTCAGACAGGTGCAGTTGTCATTGTGTAAAGCTTTTTATTTTTAAACACAAACGTGCACTATATAAGTATGGAGACAGTACATTGCTGTTATTGGATATGTCATGTTTCAGTTTAACCACAAGATGGCAAGAGAAACTGATAATTGTTGACCAAAGTCAAGGTAAATGTATCATGTACGTTGTGTAAATTATCAGGTAAAACATGGAGGTCTATTTTTTTAAGCTTTATTTGCAGGGATTACTTTGAACAAAGTAGCAATGTTTCAAAAGGGATGTGAAGCCCATTCCTTGCGTACATATATTTGATTTGAGGAACGAAAAAACTGTTTTTCACTTGTTTGACCTACACATTGTCTCTCTTTATTTTCAGGGTACCTAAAGACTTTAAAATGATGAAAGACATGAAGTCAAAACTCAACCCTCGTAACGCAGTAAGCCCATTCCATACATACATATATATATATACACTATACGTCTACATATATATACTATACTACTACATATAGATACTTGTGCAGTGTCCTCATCTTGAGTAACTTCTGAAATTAAACGTATAACACAGTCTATGTACACAGCAATATCGAGAAATGTATGGTATTATTAATGGCATCAGGATATACCCTTGAATGTTACATGACTTAAATGGTCTGGATGTACATTGAATGTGATATCCTACTATGATATTCAGGATCTTATGCCATGGGACCATCCATATTTCAGCGGTGTCTTGCGAGCTGAAAGGTGCGTATTTAAAATAATATCACCAAATATAGTAAAGTTAAGTCTCAGCTAACTTTTGAAAGATTCACCTTAAAAGCTGAATTTGCATCTCTTTTGTATTGGTTGTGGTTGTGACTTTATATTTCAGTACAGTGTATTATGTTATACTGTCAAAATGGTATTGTTTATGGCCTTCTCGGGTGTCAAGTGGAACAATGACTGTTAGAAGAGAACCATGGGAGTTTTCTGATTTCTGATTCATCGCTATGAAGTATCATTTGATCAAGCTTTTTTTGAGTTTCACTGTCACCTTATTTGACCTGAAGTCAGCATCTGCTCCCTTATGACTAAACAAATGATCCTTTTCCAACAAATGCTGGCTGCAGCGTCTCAGACGTGCAAAATGTGTGTTACAGAGGAATCCACACTTCTGCTGCGAAGGTTGGAGAACCAGGTGGAGGTTATTGAAGACTGTCTTGCTTTCTCTCCTATCTAGTGTCCGCAGTCCTGTGCTGCTGGCCTAACACGGACATTATTAATGAACGGTTCTCCTTCTCTCAAGGACTCACCAGAGGCCAATAACCGAGACTGCCAAACATGCCCAATAACCATTTATTAGAGTAGGATTGCAGATTACACTCCCTCCTTAGTCTTAAGGGACTGGATTTTCAAATAAGTAGAGAGAGACTCAGTTTTGTTTTTTTTCTTCCCTGCTTAACTTTAACTGAGGACACTGTAAAGCTCTGTCCATCTCCCCTTGGCTTTAAAGTAGAGGCCTTGAGATTTAAGTCCAAAATGAGATTTGTTTCTTGCCCTAAGTTGCCGCCACTTTTACTAACTTTGGTTCACCAAACAGTTTTGCTCTCTCTCTTTGGGTGTGTGTCTCTATGTTCCTCTGCCTCTCTCTGCCCAACAGCACCAGCAATGCATTGTTTACACAGGAGTTGACATTTGAACATGTGAATACATTTCATAACATTAAGTAGCCAAAAACCTGATTCAAAATGCTCTTCTAAGACTAAAGTATGCGAAATAGAGAATTATCTTTACTGTTTGTGTGGCCATAATGAAATGGACTAGGCATATCTATCACACATCATTGTGATTTATCAGCACAAAATGGCGGAGCAGACTGCAACAGAACTAGTATAGAAAAGGATCTGTCCAATATACTCAAAGGAAGGCCACATCTTCATTACCATGCCCATTTTGAGGCCTGCCATCCTGCCATCATCATTCTTAATCAAACCAGCAAGACCGGGTCCATGAAACAAGCTGCTCCTTATCATTGGTTCTAATTCAATCCAAGGGCCATGCTTCTGCCTACTCTCATCCCGAACCGAAGGGAGCAACTGTGCATATACAGAATGTAAGGTCTCAGCTGATCATTTTATAAGGACCGGGTATTCTCCTTTCCACCTCTTCATTTTGTTATTCAGGGGCAGCTTCTGTCCTAAATAGAGGGATGATTGGCAAAAAGACGCAAGTTTCAAAATGGCTTGTGTGTTGGTTTCAGGTACAACATAGAGCCCAGTCTGTACAGCCCCTACTTTTCCCTGGGAGCTTGTATGGACGGCCTGAGCGGCCTCTTCACCCAGCTCTACGGCGTCTCACTCTTATCTGAGCACCCCAGTGCAGGAGAGGTGTGGGCTGAAGATGTCCGCAAACTGGTAACATTCATAAATGTGTGGCTGTATCGATGCTCAAGTAGTGGTAGATTTTGACTGTTGCCATGAAGGTGACACTTACGTCTCACTTATGTGTACTTTGGATGTGGTTTTTCTTCTCAAGGCTGTGGTCCATGAAAGTGAAGGACTGCTCGGATACATCTACTGTGACTTCTTCCACAGGAAAGATAAGCCTCAGCAGGTACATATTCATATCAAGCGCACACACACACATTCACAGCAGGACTGATTCCTAGGCATGTGGTGCTAGGGTCAATTGGGAATACAGAAATGCTCCATGTGTATTCCAGGACTGCCATTTCACCATCCGAGGGGGTCGTCAGTGCCTGGAGACAGGCCAGTACCAGCTGCCTGTGGTAGTGCTGATGCTGAGCCTGGCCCACCCCACAAAGAGTGCTCCCACGCTGCTGACCCCCAGCTTGATGGAGAATCTGTTCCACGAGATGGGCCACGCCATGCACTCAATGCTCGGGCGCACCCGCTACCAGCACATTACAGGTCAACTTGTCTTTTTATTGTCTATTTATGCTTTTATTGTGTGTAAAAAAAATATCTTTGCAGCCTCTACCTAACCTTTCCCAATGCAAAATGTTATATCATTTGGCCTTCTAAAGGCTACATTGTGTGTACATACAAGCAACAGATATTTATTTTCCAACTCAACTGAAAAGTTCACATTCTTACATCTGATTTTCCATTAAGAATCCTTGTCATTACATAATGGTTTTAAAATCATCTTTTATTTATAAAACTGAGACAAATTAGATAGATATTTTTTTCTACAAAAAATATATGGTAGAGTTGACACTGCACTTCTGTCTCCTACAGGGACTCGCTGTGCCACTGACTTTGCTGAGGTCCCCTCTATCCTAATGGAGTACTTTGCAAATGACTACCGAGTTGTAAGCCAGTTTGCCCGACATTATCAAACGGGACAGGTAATTAAACGTCTTCTGCCAGCAAATAAATACACTTTACAATGCAATTATTTACTTTATAGTGGATGTATATGACATCTCGGACGTGCAACAGAAAAAGGCCAGTATATCAATATTTTGCTGATGGACTGATCTAATGTTACATTTTATTTACGTGTTAAGCCTCTACCTGAGCCTATGGTGGCACGTCTTTGTGAGTCCAAAAAGGTGTGTGGTGCTGCTGACACCCAGCTACAGGTAATTCACCCTCAGACTAATTTCTCTAAACTAAATTAGTTTGCAATAAAATAAAGGCTAACAATGCAAGCACTTTATGTGCCTGTGTGTGATACCAACGTTGTGTCAAATTAAGCTGTAGTACTGTAAATATTCACCTGACATACAGAAAGCTGTTATCCACTTATCTTACATCTGCTTTACAAGGTATCTATAATGTTAGTGTTACTTTAAAAGTTCTGTAGGGACACAATGGGGTATAAGGGGTGTATAAGTGCTTATAGTGAGTGATTGACAGATGAATGCTAAGTGTTACTACTTTGAACAGATTTGGGCGATGACATAACATGTCCTGGTATTTCTTTTGCATAATTTTGAGTTTTGCATACAACCATAAGATTTAGCAGGAATTTGTTTTGTTTGATTGGATCAGGTTTTCTACGCTGTCTTAGACCAGATCTACCATGGCAAGCCTCAGAATCGCTTGACAACAGACATCCTAAAGGACATGCAACAAAAGTACTATGGTCTGCCTTACATACCAAATACGGTAAACACTTCAACATTCAGCAGATTATCCACCTTTTGCTCTGACCAAGTTGGTGGTCTTTGTCTAGAACCATGGGTAATAAGCTTATTTAGTGTTTGTGGAACATTCTTGACCTTACTTACTGAGGGCGCTCGTAGGCTACCAAATAATACAAATAAAATGTGTAGCAGAGGGAGTCACTCTCTTAATGGTCTTCTCTTGTTTTTTATTTCTTTCATTTTTTCTCTCTCTCTCTCTCACTCACTCTCACTCACTCACTTAGTATTGCCAAGGCAGGCACAGCTCCGTTTAAGAGATTAAAGTTTTTTTGGGGCCCTGCTAAAACAGTACAGGAGAGGTATACTTTGAATGTGCACTCCCAGGGGGAAAACTTCTGCTTCTTTTAACAAAAAAAGGACATTTCATATTTTTGTTGTCCTTTCATCCTTTTTTTTTCTGCAGCTGTGGAAGAGGAGATGGTGAAACATATTTTGAACAGTCATAATTTATCCAGGAATTGCCCTTATACAGAATCTTTCCCAAGCTATAATTATGGAATAAGGAACGTTCAGGGCCACATGCTCCCCGCTCCTAGTTACTGTACTATTTAGCTCCTTTCCTCACTGGGGCATGTGGTTAATGTTATATGTTCCTGTTAGATCCAGCCAAGCAAAACCCACAATCACATCTCTTGCTTGTGACCAGAGTAGTACAGTTTTTCCTAGTATAACCCAGACAGGCTGTCAGAAGGATGTGTCATTAGATATGTGCTGGTGAAAACATATTTCTTGAGGTTCCACATTAACAGACCACATTTCTGCTGTCTTAGCCCCTTTCCTCCATATTTTTAAAAAGGTTGTTCTCCACAAAAGTGAACCTATTGGGCTGTCTTGCGAACAGAGTTGAGGGTGGTAACCATTAAAGCAAGATGATGGAAGTGACTCAACCCCAAAGTTTAGAGACAAATTTAGTGTAAACTCTACAGCATTTGCCTTACTGATTAAAATAATACACAGGTAAAAAAAATCCTAATAGCTAATCTTGTTAATTCAAATTGGAGGCATAACCTTGGCCCGCATGGATGTTTTATAAAATGTAGAGTTGGTTCTTCGCTTCCTGGACAAAGGCTCAATAGCAAGGTTCTCTAAAAACAAAAAACTTTGACTTTGCCAGCCTTTGTAACATAGGATGAAAATATTTTTTGGCTGGCGTGTGGCCCACTAGTTTAAAAATTATGATGATATGATGTGAAGTGGAAGGGATCAAACACATTGCTTTTCAAATGATTTTGATGTGTTTTTGTCGGTGTTTTGCGTACCTTGCTAAGACTGTTGCTGTCATTTATTCTCTGTCATAGCCATTAGCTCCTTCCTTATAACCAGTAACCCAATCATTTAACCCTGTAACTTACAATAAACCTGTGTCATTGCAAACATGTAATAATGTGTACTACCAGAGTGGGAAAGAGAGACTCGCTACCAGAGATCCTTTTAAAAATGACCAACCTGGCAGTACATATTGCTCGAAAGCACACATTGTGGGGAGATTTACTGTTGATTCTATTCTTTCTGAAACTTATCTGAACTCTTGATAAAACATCGCACATTGAGACAGACTCCTTAATGAGTGGTTGAGGACATGGTGAACTGTGAGCAGGGAATTCCACATTGCGACTGTAACTGCTATGAACGTCGCCCTCTCTCCTCTAACGCCGCTGTAGTTTCCCGGGGTCCGGCTCGGCTCCCAGGAGGACTGTTTATTCTTGTTAAAGTCATTAGGCCCCAGATGGATCACATCATACAGACACTTTGGGGTTTAGGCCTGTTTCACACTGCGGGATCATTCAGTCCAGACCCAGGATTTCTTTTTCTACAGCTTGGATAAGCAACCCCCTCCATTTCAGACTCGACAGCTTGCAGTTGTTTAGGCTAGAAGAGGCCAGCACCTCTTAACTGAAATCCCTCTTACTACTGAAGAGTAAGCATGCATAGGTAAAATACTTCTGTAGTCATTGAGGCCTGCCATTTGCAATCCATCGTGGCCTTGGTTTTGCTGTTGCATACCAGCCGTGGTGATTTTGATGGTTTAGTTGGTAATCCTATAAGTGTTGGTATAGTGTTTCTTTTACTATGTGGTCACAGGAATTCACTAATACCATAATTGCTTAACTTTTGCCTTTTCGGTCTGTAGTTTTGTAAAAAACTGGAGCCATTTTCATGTGCACTCGTTTTTTTTCTTTTATTTAATTGTGTTTGGTTCTGCAGCTGTTTGAATGTTTGCCAGCTGAATTTCTCGGGAGCCATAGAGTAGGTTTGTCTTTATACACAATAACTAAGGAAGCCCTGAGAGAGCAGGAGGGAGGGATGGTGTGCTTTCTGGCATTTCAAAATACCCATACGCTGTTTCCAAGAAAAACTGCAGGTTTAAAATAATATTCACAGGCTGGTCGTAATTAATTTTGTATTTGACAATGACTTCCACAGTGGTGATGTTTCTCAATGCAGCACGCTTTGTGTTGTCAAGCCTTAAAACAGACAGTGTTGTTTCAGTTTACCAGTCAAAGTGTAGCAGAGACTTTTCTATAAAACCAGTCATCACCCTTCCTACTTGCCTTTTAGGGCAAAAGATGATACATGTAGACTACACGCTATTTGTAGCATCTTATATTACGTTTGCGTAGCCACATAGAGGAAAGGTTTACTTAAGTTGAATTATATGAAATGCCTGCAATATTTAACAAGTTAATTCTAAAATGGATTGCTCTTTTCAAAACAAAAGAGTTGACAAAAATAAGAAACAATTAACATACAATAATGATGATATAATTAAATGGAAATAAGATGAACTATAGAGAGTAATGCAAAAGTTAGATGGGATTCCTTTGAAATAACAGAATAAAGCCCCTGACCAGGTTTAAACACACCAGGTATTGAGCACCGGTACTTTGCATAAGCCCGTTATGCAGAACCATCCCCCAAAAATTCTTACTGAGGAAACAAAAAAGGTATTTCCAAGCTTGAAGTTGATGGCGATATCCATTGGTATCTGTTTACATGAAGAGTTTGTCTTGTGTATGAGCCCATATACTTTGTTCCCTATGGTGTAGTAGACTTTTCTAAGTATTAAAACATCAGTAGTGGTTTAACTGGAGGTATCCCATCTTATCACAAAGTTAATCACATAGTGGATGGTTTCCTTTGTTTCTCTTCAGGCCTGGCAGCTAAGATTCAGCCATCTAATCGGTTATGGGGCCAAGTACTACTCCTACCTCATGTCTCGAGCTGTGGCCTCCATGGTTTGGAAGCAGTGCTTTGTTCAGGATCCTCTAAACAGGTGAGCACCTAGCAAGTACTGACTAACATCTGCAGTACTTGCTCCTGTTGGTTTTGTCCAATCTGCCCTTTGAACAATTTTTAATTAAATCAGCGATTCTGTTCATGCAGTATTTTATGTTATTTGTTTATATACGTATATATTATTCATTTGATATGATGAATTATGAGGAATAAGTTAATGAGTTGACCATATTTGCCCTGTAGAGAAAGGCCAATATGGTGTTGGATGTCATTTATTCCTATAATCCTTCCTAAAAATCCTACAATAAGCTTTAAAGACTCATTGGTAAAGACAGCCTAATCATTCTGGTTTTCTCTAGGAACTGTCTTTCAAATAGTGCTTAACAATCCAACATACTTACTGTAGTGCAGGGGTTCTCAACCGGGGGGGCCGGTGCCCACAAGGGGGCCTCAGAGAGCAATGAGGGGGGCCTTGGGAATATAGGATTAACGATTTTTTTTTATGTAAACTTTACTCGAATACAGTATAGATACATCACTTCATATCCCAAAAAATCTAATAATATTCGCTTACAGATAATTTGGCATTTCTTGCTGGGATATGTGCCGCCACTAGCCAATCCTGGAACAGGAACAGATGCAAGCTACATGCCTCCAACTATTTCAGTTCTATACAGTTAGGCTATTGTTTTTACAATTAGCCTCTCGGTTAGCAAAATGGATATGTTTTTAACACGTCCATCGCAGCAAAATCAAGTATCAGCTCCAAACCAACATAAGGCGTCCTCCACACCTAGGACGATAACCACAACGGTAACTATAACGATGTAAAGTTTCACTAGCGTCCAAGTCCCATACAGTGTAGTGTATTACAAATGTAATGATCTGGTAAAGCATCTAAACTGACACACAAAAAAACTACATGTCACATAACTTTCAAAGCATACTAGAACAGTGTTGGCTGTGCTTCATTGATAGCATGTTTGTTGTTCTTGGTGAATAAGAATGACTGTAAACCTAGTAGCACTGAGGTTAATGCTGGGGCGCATGCTGTATGACAGGCAGCTATGCTTCTGTCGTTTAGGGCCACCCTCAGCCTGACTGTGAACATGACATTAATATGAAATCCACACCGCTTTGGCAGCTACGTATGGCCTATACAGACGACCAGCATTCAACAGGACAAGGCCTCCCCCTATCAGCTCGGTATGCTCTTGGACTTCTCAAGGCTTTGTTGACAGAGTCCCCTACAGCAGACCTCCATCTGGCTCTCAATCTTCCTTTCTCCTGTTTCTCTCTGTGGTGGTTTTAGTCCCACCTGCGGTTGTCGGGTCTCTGTTCCCTGTTAGCGGGGTGTAGTTGGGGCTGGGGGAGCTTAGCCGTGGGCTGAGGGTGGGGATCAGGAGCTACTGAAGGAGAATGCAGGTGGCTGTAATCTTATCCGTCTTACTCCCCATTTTTCCATCCTCCTCAGTCCCTTTTCATCCCTCTGTCATGCTTTATCTCTTTGTTTTTCTCTGCACTTCTTTTCCTCTCCAGGGAAATGGGGGAGCGTTACCGTCGGGAGATGCTGGCCCATGGGGGAGGAAAGGCGTCGATGCTGATGGTAGAAGGTAGGCCATGTTGTAGGTCCCCTGTCTCCACTGCCAGTGTATATATATCTATACTAAGTACTAGCACTGCCAGTGTATATATCTATACTAAGTACTTGCACTGTCAGTGTATATATCTATACTAAGTACTAGCACTGTCAGTGTATATATCTATACTAAGTACTAGCACTGCCAGTGTATATATCTGTACTAAGTACTAGCACGACATGAATCACTTTAAAGGCTTCTGGATTTCCCAAAGTTCATTACAGTAGCCAGATAATTAACAGGTAAATCAACATTCCGCTCATGTTGTATTATCAAGTAAACCATGCCTTGACATGTCTTAATGACCCCAAATATTACTTCATTTTAATTATCGTGCAGCCTAATGGAAACCCTTTTGTCCTACTGGAGGTAACTAGGAGGGGATACATCTTTTGGATATAGTGTGGTGTTATGTGGTACTTTGTTTGGTTTGATCATGCCCATTATTTATTTTGATCATTTATAATTTTGTTTTAATTGGTTATCACTGTGGGGCTTCATAATGTCATCTAGTGACTGGTCCTACTTTACCTTACTCTTATGCTGCTTTTTGGCTTCATCCAAGAAGGAAACCCTACCCTGGTCAGAGGTCATGTCAACATTTTATCCAATTCAACAACCCACTTCTGGTGCTTTCTAAACACAGCTCAGCTAACCAAATCAAATCAGTTGACTGCCTGTGCTCATTTCTAAATGTTACAAGCTGAGTAGGTAAGTTGGTAATCTTAAATATAAATATATTCCCTCATTATTTGTTTAGTTTTAGCCATTTTAATTTCTGACCTCAAAATCACGATGTTTACTTTGTGTTGAAAAACTCTGGAGGAGTATGAAGACAATGGTGGTGGGTGTGCTAGAGAGCCAGAAGCAGTCTTTTAGTTAGACAATAATTCATTCTTTCAGGTATTCCCACCTGCTGGTGCTGGGGCTCTCCAGCACTTGTTGGCCATATAATGGAGGATGTTTTCCATTGTAGCGCGGCTCACTGGGTTTCTGTCCGCTGTTTACAGGGGCAGTGTCAGTCTAACTGCCTCTGCCCCTCATGTTGAAGTTAACCTAGCATAGAAGACAGGTGGTCTTACAATGATCCCTCCTCAGCCCATGCTGGTCTTCACCTCAGTGGAGGCTGTTTGACCTTTGACTCATGGTCTCGGTTGGACAGGGGTCCATTGATTGCTGGCTACTGCTGTGTCTCCCGGTATCAAAGCATCTGACTTTCAGTACAAGCTTCACTACAACATGCCCAAACATGATTACAGTTGGCAGCACAATGGCTGCCTCAAAGGAGGATGCAGAGTTCAATACAAAGCTGCTTTAGGTTATTGGGAGTTCTTTTGACTTCGTATTGTGCCACCAATGAACAGGCACATTTAAGGAATGTTTACATTGCCAAACTTTCTGCACTAAAATGCAGTTGGGATTAGAGCCTAATACCCCAGAAAGCTCCGTTTCACATTTGACCAGATGACAATCCTTGTGCGTACAGCCTAAACATATTGTGTAAATGCCTAAACATATTGTGTAAATGCACCCATGCTAGGTTGTATGCCACTGCAGAGGATACATATCAGACTACTCCTGGTAAAGTCAGTATCTGGCTGTCTCCTCCACCATCTCCTGCTCAAAGGGATTGTCCTTTCTGTGGGGACCTGATGAGACGGCCACTGAAATGACAACCTAGTGGTCTGCACCCCGTCATTACATCCGCTATTCAATGAAATGCTGTTCAACCTTACACTGACAACAGGAATCATTTTTATGACCCTCCAAACTGGAGGCTGCCCTAAATATAGGCCTTGTCCCTGCATACGCGATGGCTGGAGTGAGAGATAGATTACGATCCATCCCACAGACCAAATCTTGTTTGCTTTGATTCGTGTATAATGTCTGATAACGTCCACAGTACGTCTGGAGACATGCGTCTCCTGGCGGGAGGAGGCTTCTTGTCTTCCTGGCATTTTCATTGCCACATCTGTCCCTTATGATTTATCATTTGACTAAAACGGCATATGTTACCGTCATAAAATGATGGTGCATTCACATGTGTTGAAATATTTAGCTGTTTGCTATTGTTTTGAATGAGGTTGTTAGTTCATAGCGACCCTCTTCCTGAGTACGTACATGCAGTGCTCCCATAGGAAAACACTGGACTCAAACTCACTTTGACAAAGAGTTTATTAGTCTTGCTATGTCTTTAAAAGCCATAACAAGCCATCTACGTTCTGTGTGAATAAAGTGGCAGTGGAACGCTTCCCGGCTAGCCCGTATAGCCTGGTGATGGAGAGGACAGCAGGGCAGAGCAGGGAACTGGAGTCGTCCCAGAAAAGCTCCTCTGAAGCCTGCTTCTTTATCTGCATGGCTCAGTGCCCAGCTACTGTATGTTTCCCAGGCGGGCCGTTGCAGAAAAATAGGCCTAGGATTAAATGGCAGCTGCAGCAGAGGGAGAGAAAGTGTAAGGTGATCGACTGACGGGCCTTGCTGACTGAAGCCCTCTGTTCCAGGCCCCCGGCCGCCTTAGGGCCCTGCCACAGAGAGGGCTTTCATGGGGCTGGCTGCTTCCCATAGCCCCCTGCTGCCCACCACAAATCAGGACATTGCTGAAAGCTGGCATAGGCTTTCTGGCAGGTGAAGCTGTCTTGACCCACTACGCCCAATAGCAATACAACCATTACCAGGTTACTGTCAATTAATTGTAATAATTTGACATTATTTTGTGCCTAGGAAACAAACCCAACATGTTCCATGTGCTTGTATGTTGGGACCCCCCACCACCACCACCACCACACACACACACACACACACACACACACACACACACACACACACACACACACACACAGTTCTATGGTTGAGGAAGTCAGGAAAAGAACAAAGAGCCTTGTCCTTAAGGTAGCAGACTTCCTGAGAGGCTACTGGCCTACTGGCTACCTGTTCCGTGCCCTGGGCCTTCCAGATCATTATGGTTACATCTGCTGTATCGCTGTCATCTGTGGAGAGGATAATTTAGCCACATAGTCACGATCCAAGTAGCAGAGAAGGACTAAGATCAAAAGATTTTGGTAGGCATATTGTAAGGCCATTTCAGGGACCTCGGGAAAGACATTGTCCCAGGTTGACTGTTTATTGGTGACCTGCTGTTCTGTGTATTGACATGCCTCCAATGGTTCTGAGCAGACAGTCTTTGTGCAGACATTTGGTTGGCAGGCTTTAGAGTATCACTGTCACTGAGCCTGTCTATTGGACCTGTGCAAGTCGTTTGAAGAAGCTCGTTCTTTCAAGTTCCTCATTTAGATGTACTGTGTCTACCAGGAACAGTGTGGGAAAGTAATCAGTGGGAGGCTCTTTTTCAATGTAAACAGTTACCAAGTCTTTTCCTAACTTTTATGACTGTTCAGGGTAATATTGAGTGTGACTACTGAACTCCACACAGTCCCCTGACTTGTCATTATGCAAAGATCATAGCTGCTGGCCACATAAACCTGTACTACTACTATACAGTGTTGCATTGAGAGATATGGTTCCTTCAATGTATATCTCAAACATGTCATTGTGTCATGTCCCTGCCTTCTCTTAAGAAACAAATGTTCAGATGAGCTATACTGAAGTACAGATGTGAAGTCCTTTTATACATGTGTCCCAGAGTTTCATGAAGAACGCCGCCTTTCTCTCGTGACTGACAAGGAATTGTTCTTCATCCCGCAAGCATTTTGAAATATTATACTTTAACTGCTCCAGCAAATAGCTCCTTTTCATGCTCCCAAAGTGATGGGTTATACATTAATACGCAGTTTATCTTTTCAATTATAATGTTTATATTTTTTAAGTATTGTTTGTGCATTGACAGTCAGGTGTGCCAATCATTTTGGATCCCTCTGTATTTATTAATATGTGCTTAGATTCAACTTCTCAGCAAATATGAATGAATTAGTAGTGCTTATAATACCCTAATAATTCCCACATAATCCAATAGGTTTAAGAGTTGCCAACGAAACAGCACAATGGGTGTAGTCAAATTTTTTTTATGACATTACATTACAGCTCAGAGCCAAGTTAACACTTAGTCTATGTGATCGTGTCCTTGTTCATTAAATATCGTCTAATTCTACAGGATCATGAGCCTTTGGGATTTGCTATTACTATCAGATAACTGCTCATGAGGGAGTAGACCAGCAGTTGAACTTGGCCTAAAAGCCTGTTTACCGTAGTCCGTTGTGTAGAATTTGAAGCGTGTGTTTTCCAAATGTTGTTACGTACATTTTGTCGGGGGGTTTATGTTTTGTTTTTTTCTTACTTGATATACCAATAGGCAAGGGATTCACCTTTCAGGTTCACAGACCATGTGGTGGTGCAGAGGTAAGAATACTGTGCACCCTGCAGGCTGGGATCAGATTATTCTGGCTGCGTTCTGGTTGTCAGCTTTATCTGGGCATTCCTCTTCCACTCCCCCAGAGCGTTGAGCTAGAGCCAAGTGGGAAGCGGCTGGCTCATTGTTTCTTACTTTCAAATGCAGGGCGTGGTGATAATTCAATATTACCATCTGTCCAACTTGGTGGAGTCATATCCTGATGATATTTACACAGTTATGATAACCCAATTTGTTGTGAAAAGTAACTAGGTTGAGTGTAGTTTCATAATGTGTTATTCTTAAAGATTAGCATTACTCGTTTGTATTAGGTTTTCACAGTGTGATAACTTTTTATTGGGATTTGTCATTATCAAGACAAAGTTGAACAGCGCCCACCTAATGGCCAGTCTATAATGTCAAAATGGACCTATTTATTTTTTTGTGTTTACTTCTTTTCATTTACATCTTTCTGTTTTCCTCTTTCATGTTTAACTTGTAAGATCCCTCTACCACCTGTCCTTTCTCTCTCTTTAGTGTCATGGTGCTTCCAGTGCGTCTCACCCTCTATCCCACAGCAGCAGCAGCTGTGGTGCGCTGTTTTCTGTGGCACTGTGGCTTTATTACTATTGATCTATTTTATGTAGGGTTCATCATGATGGTGGGTGAGACACATGAGCAAATACAAAAAATACTATTAGCAGCACCAGTGGTCACAACAAGTTTATTAAGCATTTTCTCAGGAAGGGCTATCATTTTGAAGCTGGACAACCACCTCTTTCATGTGGGTTCCACACATTAGGGGGTCTTGTGGTCGCTGTGGGGTTAGGACCCCTAAGTGTGGGGGAGGCTTCTCTCGTAGCTTTGCCTGGGGAAAGGTGCTACCAGTGGGTAAGAGGAGACAATGATTCCTGGTGTCTCTCTGGTGTTAGGGCCGGTATATTGAGGCAGGGCAGGCCAAATCAGGAGGCTGAGTTTTGACCTGTTAAGCCACATGTAAGGCTTCTTCTCTGGGGAACTCACTAAATGGGCTTTTGTGTATTTCTGGAGCCTGACAAACTAAACTGTGTGTGCGTTCTCTTTTCTCTTGTACAGACATGCTTGTGTGTTTGTGATCTTTCTATGCATGGACACTCGTTCTGAGGTTGTGTGTGTGTGTGTGTTGTTGCTGACCCATGCAGGAAGGTGAAGAGAGGGGGGAGGGGAGAAGCGCCTATTTACATTGGCAGAGTCACAAGGGGAAATTAACCGACTTCAAAGAGGGGATTGCAGTGGAACTGTGAGGCGAGGGAGTGCAGTGTGCTGCACATGAACTAGTAGACAGACCTCTAACAATATGCCCACTGCTGCTCTAAACGATCTGTAGCAGCCTTGTTTACTCTACTGCAAGCTATCTGATTGTGCCAAAGACATGTAACCCTGCTTACAAGCATGCACAAGTATGTGTGCATACCAATTATTTTATTAAAATAATCCTGATTAATCCTCCAGCGTTCATTGCACTGTCGCGCGGTTATTACATTCGGTCTTAAACTACAATACAGTATATCCCAAAGGCTAAAATGAACAGAGCATAGGGAAGGACAGTAAGAGCTGCAGAGCCTGTGAGAAGGCAGTCTTTTCAAATGCTGACCGTCCTGGGAATAGCCACATCTGTCTTGAAAATGTCACGTCAGTCACACAGTTTTTTTCTTCTGCCACTTGGTTATGAATATGGTTTATGAATCGAATGTCCTTTGTATCTCTAGGAATGCTGCAGAGGCGACCGACCATTGAAGACTTAGTGGAAGCCTTAGTGGCTGAACTGAATCCCAACTTTGAAACCTTTCTAATGGACTCTGAGGGCTGATTGGTGGAGACCACCATTCCAGCTTTCAAAAGGCAATATCCACGTTGAACTTCAACCTCTGTATGGAATCATGGGACGGGATAAGCCAGGTAATAACTGAAGATCTCAAATGGACAATTTGATTGTCGCTGGATTACATTTTTATAATCTGTTCTGGATATTGGAGGTAGATCTGCTCTCTAACTGCAAAAAGAGCAGTGTCGCAGACTGAAGAGCATTCCTAATTCATTTAGTAAAACTCGCTTCTGAAAAGGGTTAGAGAGTATTATACATAAGGATGGATTATGTATTATACACTTCTTTGGAGCTGTTGGTGTTTCTTTATAGAAATATACTTTTGTAGTCACTTATTTGTTTTGCCAAACAAACGTTAATATGCAGTTAATTTAAATGTGTGGGTTTTTAGACACTGTATATTGTATTTCTGAACTGCAAGTGACATGATTGTTGTTGTAAAAAAATGAATTGGCCAATATCATCATGGATTTAGAAGCGCACCGTGCTATGGTAATGGAGACATCTGCTTCATTGCCACGAGTATCCAATATCTCTAAATAAAATGTTTAGCAAACAAAAGTAGCATCTGTACATTTGTATGATGACAATAGATGCCCTTTCTTTTAAAATATGTATATGTTTTAGCTCTATATCCAAATATGAGGAGATCATTGTTATTTCCTGTTCCTTATCTGTTCTTCCTGTCAATGTGACATTGTTTTAACTTGAAGGCAAATGTGTTCCTTCTGTTCTTGCTGAAGGCTTTCTTTAAGAGGAGAGGGCGGGGTAGGGATCCAGTAACTCTTAAGGTATAGGACTTAACGATTTAAGGGATTTCTGTTCATTCGCACTGTGCACGCTCCAGACAGTGACATTATGAAGTTTGTTTTACTGGCTGTTGTTGCATCTGTTTCAACAGCTTCACCCTGGTAATTATCAAGGGTTGCAGCTGCTCCCAAAGAAAATGTCCTTACTTGCCTAGTGTGGATTCGAGACCTGGGGCAGTGAGGAGTGGCAAGGTGGAACTTCTTCTAGTTCTGGAAGGTGTGATCACTTTCAAAGAAAACAGGCCATGTAGCCTTAACCACATGCATTACCCTGTGAATAAAGAACCTTAATATGAAGTCACTGGAAGACTGCATGGTAATGACTTCTTTCCATATTAGATTTGAAGTCATGCATTCTTTAGGGCAAGTAAAATCTTGACATTTTTTTGACATTCAGGAAGACCCCAATTGCACAGTGCTGTGCCAGATCCAAAAAACTGTTACCGTTTGAACATATGATTAGTAAAAAGTCACAGTTCACTTTTATTTCAGTGGTTTACAAATAAACAAGAAGGTAATCAAAGGACAATTCATGAGTAGGTGTGAAAATGCACAGCCAACCATACTTCAACTCGGTATGCCAGTCCTGTCTCTATTACAAAAATACTGACCTGTTCTATTTTACAATATCTACACGTTTCCTATCATAAAAAATGTTTCTCACTGTCTTAACTTGTTCAGGGTTATCTAGATTGTCTTCAGTGTACACCATAACCCTGGTGAAATGTTTCCCTAGGACCCTGGAGATGGTAACTCGTCTTGAAAGAACCTTTTTATAGAACAACTACTAGATATGTGCTATTGTCACTTTTTGCTACATAAGTATGCTAGGGCATTCTCAAAACAAAGCACATAGATTTTACAGGGTAACCTGCTCCTACTCATTTTGTACTTAGAAACACACATTTCAACTTCACATTGTTTTGCAAGCTCAAGACTGTCCGGTTTACATTGTGTGTATAGTTTGTAGTTGTTCAGTCTCTGCTCATGCCTTTTTTTACTTGAAGTGCTTTTGTTCACAATGTATTTACGTAGTCTCTACCGATGCATGGCAGATAGCCAGACTTTTGCAAAAGATTGTGTTCCACACTTTGGAAAATTGTTGTGTATGGCAATAGCCATAGGCTGTAAAATTGTTTTGATGTTGAGGGTTCAACTCAAGCCCCCCAAAAATCCAAGTCTTCCTGGAAATTGTTTTTTTTGTTGAGAAACACACCTGTTCTATCTACCAAGAGCTAGCAGGGGGATTAAATCAGTAAAAAATGAATCTCCTGTTAGCAACATGAGAAGGCTAGGCTGGGACGCTGCCGTCTCCCTGGCCCTCTCTCTACCTTGGAGACCGGTCCTGTTTCTATGGACAAGCACGCTACTGACTGTCCCTGTCCATCAAAGACATTCAGCAGCTGCAAATAAGTGTTCCATTGTTGTTTTCATTTGACTCGTCCGTTCTGCCTCTTTGGATTGGTTGATGCTCCGGTAGGTCGGACTTGACCCCATTCTAGTTCCCTGGGCCTTGCTGAGCTTCTGTGACTAGTGCCTGAACACCATTTTACACAATATAAAGTTCTCCTTCCCAAACCAAACACGATGTTTTGTGGAAATACAGTGAAACGTAATATATTCTTATTATAATTAATCTAATCAGAATTTAATTTGTTTTCTTAGGTGTTTACGTTTATATTTAATAGTAAAAATAATATTTAGCCTTAATCTATTTTTTAAAAGGCTTGTGTAGGCAATATTCTGGATTGTAGTGACTTCATTGGTTTGGATGGTGGATTGGGCTGTGTTGTCTCACTATTAAATATTTCCTAAACTATCTGCCCCTAATGAAAACAATTATTTCAAAATGATTTTGCTGATAGCATGTACGCTCACATTCCAGTGAAGATGGCTGACTGTTGCTAAGCAGCACATCCGTTGATGCCCTGGCTTCATGGTAGCTCGGCCTGCCCCGGTGAACCCTTCTCCCTCCACCTGGTCTCTTCCTCACTGTCCTCCTTCTCCAACTCTTCCCTCCCTGCTGCAAAGCTTTCAGCACAATCCAAGTTCTGCATGAGAAGCCACGTCTTGCCGGCCTCTTTGCAGACGACATGTTCTGGATGGGCTCCAAGACCGGCTGAGAGGTTTTCCCCGGCCGGGTTTGTGTGTCTAGGGAGAGGAATGGGATGGACTGGGGTTAGCATGAATCTGTCCTAGGTCTCAATGTCGAGCCATAGCCCCAGGGAGCCAGTCATCCAAATGTTTTGACAACAAACCCAGAGTTAGCACCGTAACGACACCTTGTCCCGTTCCTGATTTCTGCTTTTCCTGTAGGGAATCAGAGGTGTTGCTCTGATCGTAGAAACATATGACATAGCTCAATGTCTGTGAACCTAACAACCTTCAGAATACACACAAACAACTGGCTTTCAGGGTTTACGGGAAATGTCAATCAAACCAGAAACATGGTTTTGTTCTAGACCGATTTGATTGAATGCTGGTTGTGAATCTGACATTTTGAATGACTCACAACGTGAAGGGATTTCAATAAATAAGTAATGGTATAGAAAATGAAAGGGACTAGTCCATGTACCTGTCTTGTAGGCTAAGCTGGGAGTGAAAGGGGCTGCTGTTTGGGCTGCGACCCACGCTGAAGCTCTCATCACAGCATAGAGACGGGATCAGGTGGACCGAACCTGAGGATTACAGACAAAGCCTTGGATTCTCTTTCTTCAAAAGGGCAGGCCAACAATGGTCAAATAATATCAAAAAAACAAATACCAGACATAAATGCAGCAACTTTTCAATTAATTTAGTTTATTTGTAAGGCACAACCTATACATATACACATAGTCCTTGTTTTACATATCCTTTTGCCTGTGTTAGTTGAGACCTACCAGAGATGTGCCCAGGGCAAAGGTGACACTGGCAGGCTCTCTGAGGAATCTCCTGGAGCCTCTGGTGGTCCAGATAGGACACCTCTGCTCTGCTGTATCCACTGTCCTGGGACCGCAGAGACGCTGTGTGGGACAAACGCATGGGTCACATCTCTAAAAGACATGCTGACATAGAACATAAGCTGAAATGCCTGCTAGCAGTAAAACATATGACAGGGATGGGTACTTAATTATAGTAAAATTGTATTTTCTTGAACAGCGTTTTACTGAATTATTACAAAGGTAGTGCTAGTGGTGACTCATCATATTCAGTTCCTAGCCTTTTCACAAAAGAAAAAAAAAAGAAAAAGACACCACACCGGGGATAGTTGTGGGGACAAAATCATAGATTAGACATGGGTAAGAACAAACACAAGACAAGTAGACTGCACTAACCAGCATAGTTATCCCTTCAATCTATGTGGCAGTGTAAACCATCAGATCCCTCCCCTCATAGCTGACTAGTTATAATCTATAATTATAATTTATACTTATCTATGGTATAATAGTTATAATCTGGGCCTCCTGTAGGCAGGCTGCTGTGACTCGCCAGGTGGAATAAGCGGGTATTCATTGGTCCAGAGGCCTTGGCCTCCTTCGAGGGTCTGTTTGTTGGCATGCTACTCACCAGCGGGCTTCTTCTCCAGCAGCTGTCTCTTGCAGTAGATGACACACAGGATGAGCAGGGCCAACAGCACTGTGGCCAGGGCACTGCAGATGACTGCTGCCAAGGCCATGTCCTGAGGACTGGTCACTACTGAGGGCATGGGCACCAGGTTCACACGTCCGCTGCCTACAGAGAGGACGGGCCAAAAGAAGAGGAAAAGTGAAGAAGGGACGTTAGAAGGCTCTGCTTTTGCTTTTAATTAGTAGGCACAAATTATGTAAATGGTTAATAAAATCAAGATGGGTTTTAGGAGAGGTCTTCAGTCCTTTCCCTACCTTATGAATTTTTATTTATATCTCTTTGTTAGGATGTTTTTGGTTCTCCAAAGGGTGAATCTAGGAAACTCTTACTGTACCGATAACAATTTGTAGTGTGACACCAGCTGTTGTTTTTTAATTTTGGGTTCCTTCATACTTGTACTTACATAAATTACGTAATTTTAAACTTGAAAATCCCTTTTCCACAAGTAAAATACAACAGTTGTCTACATAGCCGTTCTTTTACGACTAGTTTCTGTATTCCATCCAGACCTCCCTTTCTTGGAGCCTGATATGAGGGCTTTATGTTGAGAAAAGGGACAGTCGATGGAAGGCTGATGGTATGATTTCACACACTCAAACACACACACAAGCATACACACATACACACGCACGCAGACACACACACACACACATCCGGTTCTTTCTCTGAACTCTGCCTCTCAAATTGTTAAATATGGGTTACAGTCATCTCTTTCCATCTACCCCAGGGACATCCCTCACCCCTCCCTCACATGCCAGTCAGACAGGCCCATCAATAACTCTGTGATCAAGGCAAGAGGCAGTCTGCACAGGCCAGAGGAAAGAGGCCAGAGGTGTTCTTGCTTGTGTGAGCACACAGTAAGTATTTGTGTGGTGTGTATGTGCCTTTGACAGTTGATTTGTCTGCTTGTATGTGTGTGTGTGTGTGTTCGTGCTAGTGAGATCATCCTATGACTAGACAAGCTAGCCCACGGGGAATCACCATCTTTGTTTTGAATGCTTTGAATTATTTGATTTAAATCATCGTTTCCCTTCCAAGTATACCTATAGACAACTGCAGAGGAGACAAGGGGTACAGGGGGTTTATGTAGAGAGCAGATAGGGGCCTTTTAGTTGTAGAAGACTGGCTACTCTCCCACCACTGACGAGAAGCTAATTGTTTGAGATGAGTTGAATGCATTGCAGGTACTATAAACGACTTTTTAAAAGAAACGGAATTCAATGGAGCTCTTCAACTGCTGTTTGCTTCTCAGTTCATTAATCATACAGCAAACAGAGTTCAGCTTTTCTAGCTCCAAAAGCTCTTTGTTATGCAATGTAAACATCACTTTAGCTTTGGTGCAGGTTTAATATCCCAGAGAATAGGGGATGAGGGTATTTTAGCATTCCATTTAAGAGAGCAAGGAAAAAAACTGTTGAATCCCCATGGCAGCAGTCCAGTTTCTTTTTTCCCAGGGGGCAGAATAAATAAACATTAAAATCTACTTTAAAAAGGTTACAACAGTTTATTAAAGCAGGATTAGCACATGTCTATGGTGATACAGGTAATCTGTGGGGACAGAAAATGTCGGCATAAACATGAACTATGTTGAGGCCCCATTCCTTCCCGTCAGCTCTAAATGAACGGCATCAAACGTTGACAGAGTCTGGGCCATGGAGGAGACTTCGTCGTCCTGTTCTTATCTACACACCATGCAAGCGGTAAGCTACAAGTCCTGATGTGCGCTCTCTCTCTATTGACTTGGGGGAATGCCAAAACCAGTGTATGGCAATGTGCTTTACATGTCCGAAAGACATTAACGACCACACAAAGTAAGACCAGCTTTTTCTCAATACCTTTATGGACTTCCAAAGGCTTAAAAAGCTAGGACGTTTGTGTCAAGAGATAATTAGAGCCAACACCCTTCATGATGTTATAACAAAAAACAAATCTATTGCCATGGTTTCAACATTGGAAAGATTGATGCCTAATGAAGGCAGTGGAGCAATTGCATGCTGCCCTGAGCATAAGCACATCACCCCTGCCACATCAGAACTGGCACTCGCGCAACCTTCTTTTTAATTAAGAGGTTTTGTTAGGGTGACCGCTCTCGCTTGGCTTATGTTTGAAGGCATTTCAGCTGAGAAACTTGTGTCTACACAGATCAGACTTAACTCTACTATGACAAAAAACAACAGACCCATTACATTAGAGCGAGTGAATCCATAAAAGACCCTGTGTTTTTTCACCCTGCTCCAGAGTGGAACTGGCACGGACACAGATAGGGAGTGTGTTAAGATTTACAACCCCTACTCCGACAGCGGCCTTCTCTGCACAGCTGCAGCTAGCATCGCCCCAGGCCAGTATGGCCTATTAGAAGGATCTGCCTTTTAAGTTTTCACCACCCTCTGCAAAACACCAGAGGAGGGAAACTAGACATTCAAACACTTGGACGCGTTCCACAGAGACACTGTGCAATAACTAACTTTCAGCCTTTGCTCCGGGACACAATGGCCATTTTGTTTCATGGGCCTCCATTCACAAATGGCAGGCTAGACAGACAGGCCAAAAAGAAGTCTGGGCACCCCATAGCACTTGTTCATGACAATAGCCTGGATTTCTTTCTGTTTCATCTTTACTTAACCAGGCATGTCAACATTTTTATTATAATTATGCAGTGTAACATTATGGTTACTTTAGCCTGTAAATTAAAAAAAAGGTTATTCAGTACAAGAAGCCAGAGCTGGGAAAACCACATGTAGCGGTATGGTGCACATTGCATAACAAATCTTGAAGGTAAATCTTTTTTTTTTCTTTACATCTGGAGGATTTGAGCAGGGAGAGCAAACAAATTATGCTGAGTTGTCCAATATCTTGGAGCCATCTCCATTTGTCTAGCAATGCGGTGCTAGACCTGGCTAGGGTGTGCTCATACTCACAGGCTGCCAAATGTGCTCCAGAAACAGCTCTGGCCTCCCCCACCATCAGGAAGTCACACTTGATTACCAAAGGTATAAGTTGACTAGACCACTTTTGATGTGTGACAGCCTAAAATCATGAGGTTATACTTAACAACTTTGAATGGCAGGGGCTAATTAAATGTGCAGTCTAACTGGAATTAACTTCCCGCTTTGTCAGCATAGCCCCCTGTAAAAACCGCTAAGACGATTTCCAGGAATGCATTAAAGAGGTCTTAAATCATTCCATTTTGGATCTGCTGAAGCCAGCAAGGATGGTAAAAAAGTTCATAAGAAGTTAAAGACTCTCTAAAGAGAATCCAGTTAAAGCTGTACCTGCTAAAATAATCAATACCCACTATTGTCCCAGCGGTATCCATTTCAACTTTTACTACTCTACTTGTTAAAAAGAAAAATGCATTTATTTGGACACAAAGTCTAGTCCCCTGGCTAAATGAGACCGGGAATAAGCTATGATTTCCCCCATCCATTGGGCTTGTGGTTCTGATGACTGTGTAAGGACCTTGTGCTGGCATGTTTCATTTGAAGGTATGTGCTTTGTTGTGGCATTACTGCTTTTAATAGGCCTCTGAGGTCTTTGCTACATGTTTGGCCTCAAGATCAACGGTTGGAGCAGTGCATGTTGACAGCTTTTCATAGTCAAGCTATTTTATGTCCTTTCCTTCTTATTCGAAGTGTTCATCTAAACAATGAGGCTGAGAGGAGTTAGTCAGAGGAGCTCACAGTGTGGTTCATATGAACAGTGAGGAAGTGAGAGGAGTTTGTCAGAGGAGCTCACAGTGTGGTTCATATGAACAGTGAGGATGTGAGAGGAGTTAGTCAGAGGAGTTCACAGTGTGGTTCAATGAGGGTGTGAGAGGAGTTAGTCAGAGGAGTTAGTCGGAGGAGCTCACAGTGTGGTTCATATGGAGGTGGAGGGTCTCCGCAGGGTATACACTCCATGTCTTGGAATCCACTTAGCTTGGTCTTCCTGTAGAAACTGTTTGAACACAAAAAAAACAGATTTTAACAAAAAAAAAGTCAAACCTTTGCTAAACATAGGGAACTTGTCTGAGGAGCCTCTAAACTTGTGAAAATCATACTACACTGTAAGCCTAACCATGGTGCCGATTGTGAATAATTCAAGACAGATATTCTACATAAATAAAGTGGTTTTGAAGCATTACAGTTTCTGGCTTAGCCTAAATGCGGTATATATTTTATGAATGTGGACCGTTTAGTACCACGTGTATCACAGTCTCCCCCTTACCCCGGGAGACAGTCACCACACACTGCATTGCTGGTGGTTGAGCAATTCCCCTTTTGGAAACGGTTGATGATCCCACAATCCAAGCAGGGCTTGCACTTCTGCAGACTCCTGTCCTCCTTGAAGCGGCTGCTCCGGCAGGGAACACACCGGGCATCCTCTCCGTAACCAAAGCCACATTCCTGGGGGAATTATCAGAAAACATCTCTTGTGAGGTGGGGTGGTGTGAGGTGGGGTTGAGGGGAGTAGTTCAGCTGTAAAAAGGGGGCTGAATGTAAGCACTACAAGGGGTCTGAAATTAAAGGATGATCTTGGCTCGAAGCGTCGAAAAGGGGAACAATGGCCGGCCTCTTTGGAGAGTCTATTTTACACTGGCAATAATCTCCCTGACTCTCTCACAATCAATGAGTGGCCTTCCACTGCAAGCCCCCCAATGGCCATTCATTTGAATGACAAAAGCCTTTGGGAACTCCCACTGTTGTATTATTGCAAGTTTATGTGCAAATCTCTTCCCAAGTGGATTTAGTAAATGTCCTGTTGATTGAGAAGCCGTGGTAGGAAAGTAACGCTGTAGTTTGTGGGGAATTACAGAGAGGTATATCGACGAACTATACTGAAACCCTCTCCAGCTCCCAAATAACCAGGCAGTGCACTTCATAAAAGTATTTTCTTCCTGAATGAATGATGATGATGTTGAACCCGCTTTATTGTCTGCCTCTGCTTTCTAATTAGACTTTCTTTTTAATTTCCAGCGTAAAAAACTGGCAATCGTAAAGAAGACATAAATCGACTTATCTGGACTTATCTTTCCAACATATAATAATATATTATTAATATAATGCCTGTGTCTTGGTTAGTGGTCCCATTTCTGCTCAAGTCAAATTAGAAAAATCTACAGAGTAGAATCTGTTGTTTTTAATTAAATGAATGCCCCATATGGCCTTGGCACAATTGATCCCAAAAATATTCTCTCACACCAAATGTAACCGGACCCTGTTGGAATGACATCACCAGCCATTGTGTTGTTGTCTGCTGCAACAGCTGCCCCAGTCGTTTACACTGTTTGCCCACTTTGGTTATACTGCATTCTCAGAGCAGGCTGGTGGATTGGGGGGGTCATATATCATTAACATGAAGGTCAGCTTCAAACAGGGCGGCTCAGTCTTCGCCCGTGTCTCATTTCACTGCCTAGGCACGCAAGAACGCTGGAATGTGGGCACTGGGCGAGCTGGCTGGGGGAGGGGTTGATCTTGTCTTTCTGGAGACAATAAAGGGCAGAGATTGAGACAGGATATATGGCGGTGTAGGTGAACTTTGAGTATTTAGTTTGTAACAGTGCTGGGCAAGCGGCCGCTGCAGGGAGGTTCAGGGTGGGGAGCCTAGCGCTTTGTGATGAATGGGCCCTGCATGGCAGAACTCAACCCCCTCAAAGGGAAGCCCAGAACTGACATGGCTTCTATCCATGTGGCAGGAACACAGAGGGGCTAGAGCGTAAAAAGGGAAGGGCATGGTACAGAACAACAAGAGCACTGAGCCAAGGCCCTATTCCTGACAGCTCACTGCTCATCCAGGAGTTCATTGTGAAAGAGGATAAATGAACTCAGGACTTTGGGATTATGCATCAGCCCAACAAGGTGCTCTGGCTATTTTGTCATTTTCATAATATTTACTTCACATTTGTTATAGTTCACAATGGCTATAACATTTCTGACACAGAAAAAACCTGACTAGCAACATTTAACCAGGCATTCTGTTTGCAAAAGTGAAATAATTTAGCTGCCATAAACAAACAGAACATATAGTCATAAATGTTTGCATAAGCTGGCTGACCTAGACTGGGTTTCATGTTCAACTAGAGTCATTCTAATCTAGACTAGAATGGTTGGGTTTTAAGCACTCAGTTCCACAGTTAAGGGATTTAATACTCGTCTCACTTTCGGTAAGATTGCAAAGATAAACATCTGCACTTCACATAACCTTTTCTTGTGTTTTTGTAATTATTTATTGGTACTGCTGGTCAGTGCAAAAAGGGCATAGCAAGCCAGAAAATGTTTTCTGATGGCAACAATAGCTCACTTTTCTATAACTCCTTGTATACTAAATTGACAAACAATTTTAATATATATACATGGTTGCAACTCTGTAAGGTGTGACACAAGGTGTGGGGTAAAGAGAGAAAATGGAGTGTGAGGGTTTCTCAATCAAATAACTACTGACATTTAGGCACTATTCGTGTTACTAAACCAGCTAAGAGATTACCAAAACAGGGGCTTTAACAACAGTTATCCCTGTAGTTTAAGGTTCAAAAACATGTTAGACTGAATGTTCCTTGTCTTATGTGTGCATGTGAAGGTGCAGATTGTCAGATGTAGGGCCTGATTCATTTGAAATAAGAATAGGTCCTTCCATTGGTCCTCTCACTCATGTGAGCCTTGCCTGACACGGTTTTTTGGTGAGTGGTTAAGCAGCGAAAACGGCCTCCATGTACTTTAGGTTGCCGTAATGAACCTATAAACTGGACAGAGGAAGAAAGGTGTTTTTGACCGGACAAGCTGGATATGGAAATACATTGTGGGATACACTCAATTCTGAAGGGAGCTTTTTTGTTGGCTCGATATTCTTGTTATTTCAAGAGGGGATTTGTCCCTCTTGATCAAAGATGAAATGGGCTCGCCCATTGTATTGCTGCAGTCTTTCATCCTAATAAAATGGGGATTTCCTTCACGATTGGAGCAAGCATTTTAAATTCATTCCATCAGGCCCGTGGACAACTCAAACAATTTACAGCAGACTGAATTTCACGATAACCATGCCACCATTGCTTTTCACTGGCAATAAAAACAGGCAGTTTCAGTTTGGTATTTAGTGAGAACCAATAACATGACATATTGGTTGAACTTGCTGCATGACCAAATCTGAGATCTATGGTCACATAAATAATGGACATAATAAATATTAAGATTATTTCAAGGTAACAAATCTGATTTACTAGAGAACATTTTTGTTATTTCACTAACCTCCCCAAAAAATGCTTATTACCCATAACACTTAAACATTTCGTAACCTAAAATAATTGCTATCTGCCCAGTTTTGGGACCTCCCAGTACCTTTCTTTGCATTTAAAAGTTTATTCAAAATGTTCACCAAGCTAACTGTGCTTGACAAAACATTTTCAGAGTAAATGTCATGTATCAAACATGCTTCTTGTAGTGTGACTTTTAAATCACAAGGTAGTTCAATTATAAGTCAATAGTTCAGATATCTGAACTGATAAAATGTGTTGTATGATATTAAAATGAGAGGAATGATGGGAGCAATGAAAAAAACAGATTCCTCCACTATAAAAGCGAAACGAAAGGTCAGTTAAAGTTCAAAACCATGATCTGTAAAAATGTGCTGCTATTCAAAGGTAGCTGATTGTCAAAGATGCCTAATTTGGCTAAGATGCCAAGAAAAAGAGATAAAAGGGGAAAAAAGCCGTGAAAAAAGGAAGAAACCGTAGAGCATGTTCAGACGAGGAAATGCATCAGAGATTAGGAGGGAGTCACACAGCAGTGTCTTTTTGGGACCATACATTCATCTGATCTAATGCTGATTCAGCTGCATACATAAAATAATGCGTGTTTTAAACACAAGCCATATGACATCTTCGGACAAACACACACAAACACACACACGCTCTCTCGTCAATGGTATCTCACAACCCTTGGCCCGAGGAAGGTAGCAGTGAAATTGCTTCGCTCTTACTGATCTCAGCACATCAAAAAGGCCTCACCTTTTTGCCAGTGGCTTAATGCAAGAGCTCCCATCATGCACTGGGAAAAAATCAAGTCTCCTAAGCAGGTTTTTTGGCATTAGGCTAACTCACCAGGCTGGATACGATTTTTTAAAATAAGACACTCTCCCTGCATGGTGCTCCCTGGCTAACCTGTGTAGGAGATAATCACAGTCTTGGAGCTTGTTTCGCAGAGAGACGGGGTAGACTTTTAGAACAAAGTGCATTCTCAAGGGATCATTGTGGAAGCAGCGAAGGATTTGGAAAGTCTAAATCCCCACTGAGGAGCAGTGTTGCGCTGGCCAGATATCCACTGCGAGATGGCATCCAGCTGCCTCGCCAAACAAATGAGGCAGCCAATTATTAACCAGGACCCCAGGGCTTCTGCCATTCATGCTTGTAAAATTGATAGAGGAACACAAGGTTTAGTGCAGAAAGTTACCTCCATTGTGTCTGTCTGTCTGTCTGTATGTATGTATCGGGGTAAAAGGCTGCATTGACATGCCACAGATGACAGGGTGAAGGGGACATACTATATTAGGTTTAAGTGATTAAAGCAGTTTTGACCAAATGAACTGCCTTAGCAGGGGGTGAAAATCACACCTTTCTCTCTCAGTGAATAGCAAGTAGTATGCAAATGTAGTTTCAAACAGCTGGAGCCAGGAGAAGAAGAGAAGGAACGAGGAGAAACAATAAGGACTTCAGCTCCAGAAGGTCAGGAGTATATATGAAACTGATTAGAGGGCTTCATGTTTTAAAAAAGTAAATTGTTTCTCGGATGTTTTCACAATTAAAGAGAGTATGTCATAGATAAACTTTGTCCTTTGGATAAGAGGTAAAGCATGATTTAAGAGACTGGTTGGATTTAGTTGAATAACAGGACTTAAAAAAGGGAAACCATGGGCCATGGCAGGACATTTTCCAGTTATAAACTGGAATAAATTACTGGAATTAGTCCAATTGGTCCTGAAACATAGTGACACCTTTTGATGGCATTTTATCATAAGATTCCAACCTTCGATAGCTCCTGCCCGGCGTCACACTGTTTGCATGGTTTACAGTTCCCGAGCAGATCCTTAAACTCCTGCTCCCGGCATTCCCGGATCTCCTCCTCTGCACTCACAGAAACCTGATAGGAGGTATCAATATGATACAGTGTAGTAAGAACTGTGTTTCATCACCACTTTCATCAGCAATAGAAAACACAGCCTAAATCTACATTCTTTAATCCATTATAGTTACACTAGTAGGCAACAGGCTTCAATAACCCGTGCATTGGGAATGCCTGTAAAGTATCATGCACACGCATTGATAAGGATATCTGCTTCCACTAATGGTTGATTGAATCATACATTTATTCAAATTGAATTGATTATAATAGCAAAGCACTCACCAGAGATGAACATATGACATGCAATGTCAATGTAATTAGGATGGTGTTCCTTAGAATCCAGGTCATTTTGGCAAACACTCTTGGTTTAATCAATCTAAAAAAAAAGTATGATTGAATACCAGATGAAGCTCTGAGTTGGAATTATTTAATGTATGCATGAAAACCTTTGGTCGTGGTTAGCTAGATTCAAAATCGAAAATAAAATACTGTGTAAAAAAATAACAGCTTTCTTTCTCAATACAGGGCAGTGTATGTAACCTTGTATGTGCAAAAATTACACAATATATGTTTTTATATAACTTGTAGCTGACAACAACAATAGAAAATGGTACCTAAACACAAACACACAATGACTAAAATCACATATTTAATGAATGGATACCCTCGGTCCAGAGCATTAGCCTACTAGTAGACCTACCTGGTAAAATGAATTGCTTTTCAACTTCTTTCAGTGCTGTTAAAAAGAATGCTGTTTCAGACCAATGAGAACTATTACAATTGCACCGGTGTTCTGACCATTTCAGCGTTTTGACAGTGTGCTCAAACGCCGATCCAGTTCACACACACTATTCTAAGTCGGCCGGTTCAACGAACATCAGTGTTAGATTAAAGGCAAGGGATGGCAATCATGCATGTAGTTAGATCTCCGATCTGCAGCTTGTTTACATCAAAGAGTTGCAAGTTCCGCGGACACTGGCGCTTTACGTGTCATTGTAATCATATGACAATAAGGTTTTCCCACAATAAGTCAAAAGTTTGGCCAAGATTGCTATAGTTGTTCTTGTTATAATTCCGCTTTAAAATGGGAAGCAATGCTTGCCAGCACCGCCTCCATCTGTGCAATCTGGGTTCCGTTTGTTTGGTTTGTCTGAAGACTCGCTGTCGGATGCCAGGCTGGAGTTTGAAGTCGAGGGCAGCCCTCTAACCATTCCCTTTCATCTCAACTAGCTGCAGATGCTGTGACGTCATGACACTGTTGGATTGGTGTAGCCATTATTACACAGTTTGTAGGCTATAAAATAATAATAATAATAATAATAATCATAATAATAATACAAGTTATTTGTAAAGCGCTTTGTATTATAAAAATAATCTCAAATAGCTAAATATGAATAAAGGGCACATACTGCACTTAGCTATGAGTGGTTGCAAATTTCCAAAGATTACATTTGTAAGTTCTATATCTCAGATAAACTGTTATCAGAGGGGCAAAGGCAATGTTACAAATGATAGGTTGCATGCCTGGACATGTTCAAAATCAATTCCAGGACACTCACCCGATGTTTGCGGGTCTGGTGGATCCACAGCATTATTGGGTTTTTAGAACAATACAGCCATAACAATTTATATAAGAAATACTTGATTGTACTTTATCCAATTATAAGCAAAACAGCCAGCATATAATACTTGCCTTCGTTTGTTGCTTTGGTGATACAGTGATTTTTTTGTTTTCGTTTCTCACCCAATGTTTGCAGGTCTGGTGGACCCACACCATTTTTGGGGTTTTGAAACAATGCAGCCATAACAATTTATGTAAAATACTTCACAGATGGTAGGAGGAAAACAGAAGGAAGCAACTCAGCAAACTTTTTTCTTACGTTTTTACCATGTCTACATGTCTACTGTTTTTACCTACAATTCCCACACTTTATTATACTCTAGGTTAGAGGGGTGCACAGTGTGCATTCAATGACAGGGTCTTCACGGACAATGAGCCTATGACAAGTTGAAAATATTAATTGCATAATTTGTCCTTTAGTAAATGTTAAAATCAAAACGG
>JAVQIZ010194884.1:0-11853 GCA_036023535.2 Galaxias brevipinnis | reverse complement strand
GTGTGTGTGTGTGTGTGTGTGTGTGTGTGTGTGTGTGTGTGTGTGTGTGTGTGTGTGTGTGTGTGTGTGTGTGTGTGTGTGTGTGTGTGTGTGTGTGTGTGTGTGCGCGTGCGCGCGCGCGCGCGTTCTCATTACACACACTCGTCGGACCGTGTGCAAACATTTGACCAGCCCTAATCCTCCTCGCTCACTCAGACATCAGATCCTACATTCTTACCTCCTTGCATCAGAGTCCCGCCAGCAGTGATTGATAGAGGAGCGGAATAGAAAACTGTCGAGCCATCGCAGACATCACACACATGGACAGGAGGGAGACAGAGAGAGAAGGAAAATCTGTTTGGATGGACGGAGGGCACGATCCTAGAAAGGTAGCTAAACGAATAAAGAGAGGGGAACTAAAAAGAGTGACAAGGCTCTCTGACCCTGTCTTTATGAGGTGGGTGACGCAGAGAGAGAGAGAGAGAGGGCTTCGCGGAACAGGAATTCTGGCCACACCACTGGGCCTCCTAGAAGGCTACACAGCAGCATCTCGGGTCACGAAGTATGTCCTCGCTCTGTGGCCTTCTGAAACCCCGGGCCGAGGGGCACTGCCCAAATATGGAGAAGGACAGGAGAAACAGCTGAGAAATGACACCGTCGCAATACATCTGTAAACAGACACGCACAAGTGGTTCTGCTTTTGGCCTTCCTAACTTCACTCTTGAGTGGAACACAGGGCCGTTGCATAACGTTCACACACACGCTCGCGTGCACTCGTGTCTTCACATAGACGGGGAGAAAAGAAGGGAATGCGCTGTTCTCTCAACAGTGGATGAGAAGAGTGAACACAAGGTCAGGTTTGGCCTCGAAACTCTGGCAGATATACAGCTCTTCAGGAAGATGTGTATGGTTTCGGTATAGGATTTTGTCGGGAGGGGGGGTTGTGGGAGTGTGTGTGGGTGTGTGCTGGCATGTCACAGATGTAATGGATGCATCCCAACCTTTTCTACAGTTTTTTTTTCCTTTCCACAGGGAGGAGCGCTCAGCTCGGTAGACGCCGGTAGGTAACGTTAGCTAAATTGTGTTTCTTTTGCTCCCCCTGCTGTCTTTATGATAGAACTGCACCTTCTTCTCTGCTGGCACGGAGCCTTTGTGTGAAAACCGACATCATCTGATACATCTAGGCTAGCTCATAGATTATGGTGCTGGATGTCGGACATATAGTGAAAATCAATGATAAGTTATTAACACTTAAAACCCGGTCCATGAACACTGACCGATAGCAAGATAGACCGTGAACAATTTATGTATGTAATGTCACGAGATTATTCCTTCACAATTACGTCTAATCTCTGGAGGTTTGTTTTGGGGGTTTTTTATGGACAGACTTAAGATTGGAGGTAAGAGGAGGTCGGACCCCATTCGTTATGTTTTGTTTTGTTATCTTTTGGGAACATCGATTTGAGGTTACCGGAGCTTTGGGCTTGGGCATTAGCCTCTCCTCTCAGACCTGACACCGTGCAGGCCAAACAGAATGTTTGCGGCTCTCATAAATTTCTCACCAGACACAGTAAATCCATCTTTCTCTGCCTTCTATTGAATCATTCCACTACATTGGCCAATCAGTTTATGCTTGTAGCCTTAAATTCATTATTGATTCCACAATAACACACAGCTCAATAGGAGCTTTACGTAGAGGGAGGACAAGACAGACACCACACCAATCTCCTTGAAAAGTCTGGCTTTTTTTTTGCCTTGTCCTCAAATGAGTTATTGATTCTAAAAACTCATTTGAAGGGATGCTAGACTGTATTATTGCTTTTACAGAAGCTCATCAAACCTACATGTGAACACACATAAAAATACTTCTGTATCATCTCCTGTGTGCAGGCCCATTTTACTAGAGAGTAACTATGTTTGGAACCACATACTTATATAATATCTTCTGTATACTCAATGTGTACATACTGTACTGAATACTAAAACAGAATTCTAGTATACTCTAGTATTTGGCCCTGGTACAACTTTTTTTACCAAGACTAGCTGAAATTGTTAGTGTACTCAACCGGAGCATGTAATCAAAACCACAGCATTTTTTTTATCATGTCCAACCCAGGAGGAAGTTGGTGCATTGCATTTTGGGGTGTCACGTTACATCTCTTGGGTACTCAACATTTTCCCAAATAAATTGCCTTTAGTATGCCATTCAAGAACCTTTTTCATATTCAAACGTCACATACCGTTGGCATACTGCAAACAGATTTTTCATCATATTTAGTATGTTAAGAATGCACAGTATGCGATTCCAAACACAGCCGGTGTGATAGGATCTGCTAGCCGCTACGAAGCTAGCGGCTGCTGCTGGTGAGAGAGCTAATTGGTCTCTGTTTTCCTGTTGGTCAGAGTGGTGCCTTTCATCAAAGGAGTGGTATCTTTAATCAGCCTAATAGAGTAAGCTGTGGCGGTGATTAAGAGCTTAGACCGAGAAGGGCACTTCAGGCTATCTGCCCCCATGAGAAAATGATGAGGGGCAAGCAGAGGGTGTTGTGGATTTCAGGGGTGTGTGTCTCTGTGTGTGTCTGTGTGTGTCTGTGTCTGTCATTCTACCTGACTCTTAAAACTCCAATCCATCAGCCCATGGGTTGTGTCTGTCTCGAGCTAAATCCTCCATTTCCTCAGAAACCCACCCATTGATCGTCATTAAAACCAGTCGGTTCTATTGACCGTCCATTAAAACCAGTCACCTGTATTGATGGGCCATTAAAGGCGGCCAGGGAGCTCCATTTCTCTTCAGAACAGCCTCCCTAAGGAGCCATTTGTTGTCATTGATCTCTGGGGCTGTCGGCTGGAAACCCATTGACCTGCATTCATCTTTAGACCCAGAGATGGCCCTCCTTACAGTGTCACCCACGGTCTGGCCTGACCCTAAAGGACCCAGGAATGGCTCAGGAGTTAGGATGAGGTCACTCACTCTCCTGCGTCCGTGGACGACCATCTACTGTCGCCTTAGCCACAGCTGGGAACTGATCGTGCGTGTGTTGATAATGTTATGTAGTCCTATAGGTTATGTGAGTCCTCTCCTTTAACAATTCTCTAGTTGTTTCCCGTTTCGTTTTCGTTATATTTTTCTGCAGTTTACTTTATCTGTGTTATTCCTTTCTTCCCCACAATGTATTATTAAGCCCACTTCCTCCCCTCTCTTTTTCTTTTGCTTCATTTGTCCTTTCTCAGTTGGTCCGTGGGGAAAAATAGCCTCTCTAAGCTCTTTGCTATGCGGTGGGGGTTGGCATGCTAAGCCGCCCTGTTGGAGTTTTCTTGATAAGTGCCGTGCTGTATTGTCAACATGCACCGTGTGCTTGACCTTTTGCCTCTCCGTTACCTTTTTGCAGCAGGTGGAGTTGCGTTCTCTCCTGCACCAGGCCCTGAGAGGTTAACTAGAACTAATATAGATGCTCACCGTCTCAGACATTACCTTTTATCACACTTAGCCTCGAGACACGAGGAGAACATTAGGGAGCCACTTTAGTGGATTGAGACGCAACCCGAAACGGGCCTTATTCTCTGCTCCAGAAATGACTGACTTTTGGGGCCGGCCTCGGTGTGATCCTCATTCCAAAAGAGGGGAGGGTTATTTTTACAGCACTGTCACAGCGTTGCGAGGAAGGACAGTCTGGATTGGTACCCTTACCTTTGGCCATGGTAGCAGTAGTGGCACTCGTTTTTAAATATATTGAAACAAACTGTTCATCGGACGAATTGTGTTTGACTAACAAAGGTTTGAATGGAAAAGTTAGCACTTTAGCACAAAAGCAATTTAGTCGAGAGACAAACGTCTTGGGCTATGTTTTCATGCCAACTGCAGTGCACAGTGGAAGTCAGCCTAGCCTACCATACTGTCTCACTGCTATATTAATAGAGCTTTTCTTAGAGCCAGCTCCAGAGCCATTCTTGAAGGAAACATGATCCGTATGCTGCCCCAAAGGGAAAACCACTTTGTCTCTTCATACCCTCAGTGACCCCTACAGCACACACCGTGTTACACACCCAACCGCACACGCGCTCTCCAAACTGTCCCAATGTAGACATCTGCAAAGTGGTCACAGGGTGGCTACTCTAGCACTAAACCGGTTAGCCCTCCGCTTGGCTTCATCCATCAGCAGCCTATCCAGGTGTCAGAGGAAGACGTGGCAGACCCCTTTCCTTGACAGGCTGTCACGGAGGTCTTTGGGGTTTTAAAGGGATTACTGGTAGGGGTTTAAGTCTACTGTCATCTGTCTGCCGCCTCAGCACTTTCTTCTTTCATTAGGCTTAGGCCCATCAATAAGCTCTGGTCACAGCGGATGTTTGAGGGAGGGGGGGCAGAAATGTGTCTGAATAAAGACACAGTTACCAGGGATAGCTAGCCTTTGTCTGGGCTGGCTCCTTCTAAAGAACAGGCAGAAGAGTGGCTTGCACCGCTGCATTCGAGCTGGCTTAGGCCATGGGTGAGGCCTGTTCTTTTAGAGGAAGCACAGAACACGCTCTAGATACCACTGGGACTAAGGAGGAACCCCATCACAGAGGAGCGGTGCATGAAGCCAACCTGAAACACACCCAGGGACTGTGTTGTGTTCTGTTTCATGGCTCTCACATCCTCTTACAGAATCACAACAGTCACTGTCAGCCCAACTGTCCTCACGGCATGCTATACCATTCCAGTCCAGTCCATCCTGCTGACTAGTCCGGTCCTTGCCTTGCCTCAGTTTTTGCCAAACACATGTGAAGGCATGCAGATACTAGACAGGCTTACCTGCAGGGCAGATGAGAAGTCATGCAGACAGACAGGCTTACCTGCAGGGCAGATGCACCGTCAGCCTCACTCAGGCTCTTCCGGTTTCTTGATGGCTTTTTTTCTTTTCTTTTTTTTTTTCTTCTTTTTTTAAAGGTCCACCTCTCTTTCAAAAATGCTCTTATTTCATATGCCCTTTGTTATTTTCCTCTTCCACCTCTGGTCTCTAACTGTGTGGTCCTTTGTGTGTCGTCCCCACTCCCTCCGTGGTCCAGGTAGAGAGACAACAAGAGAATCCTCGGTTTCTGTGTGAGACAGGCAGAGTCCTTAGTGGTGAGGATGACAGTGGGGAGACGGGCTGAGCGGTGACCTGACAGACCACTGTGAAGGAGGATGAAGCATTGGAGCACAGCAGAGAGATGAAGGGAACGAGACAGGGGGTGGGGCTTTGTGGACAGCCGAGGACCTGACAGGCAAAAATAGAAAGCCTACTACAACCCTACCAAACCCCCCCCACCACCACCACCCCCTTCCCCAAACCTTCTTCTGTCCTTCCACCCTCTCCGCCCTGGCCGGATAGTCCTAGAGAAGAGGGACAAACTAAATGGCTCAGATATGGCTCAATTGATAGGCTGAAACAGGGGAGGAAGGAGGAAGGGAGAGAGGGCACCTTAGAGAGGTTAATACATTTAGAACAGACTGAGTAAATACTGTGATGGAAATACACAAAAGGAAATGGCAACGTGGACAGAGACGGGGCGGAATAACGGTGACGACGAGAGGAGGTGTGTGAAAGAGAGAGAGAGAGAGAGTGACATAATGGGCCAGCTACGCTTTAAAAGATTGTCTCAGTGACACTTCTTTATGCGAGGGGACAAAGACAGAGTGCACACACCCTCCATACACTCAGTATACACAGGCACCTCAGTGTTGTGTTGAAAGAGCTTGCTCACTGTGATATATTAAGCTGCGCGTTGGTTTAATGCACGTCATTGTCAGCAATGCCAGACATTCTGTTAATGAACACAGCATCCTAGAACGTCAAACAGGGGAATGCGCCATTGCTAAAAACATCACTGTGCCACCATATGTTAAGCCAACTGTAAAAATACCCTCCTGGCGGGATATTGCTAAATAAAGTCGTATTTACAAGTTTGAAATTAATTCCGGTAAATGTCCTTCTTTGCCAGTGCTGGTTAAATGAAGGTACTTAAAATAAATAGATTTTGTTATGGTGTTGTTTCCTCCATTATGTGCCACTAATAGCACAAACTATGTTGTAAATTAACTTTGGGTAATACGTTGTGCAAAGTTGTATACGATAAACTAGCACATGGCAGTGTCGCGACCTAAACGGGTTATTTTAAATATAATGACTCTCATAAATAAACCAATCATAATTAGGTTTAATGAAGGATTGGAAACTGCCTCTCAGTAGAACAGCACCCGAGCCAAAGTCTCGTAGAGAGCGATCAGATTTGGATAGATTGTTGTTTGCAGAAGCACTTAGGATGGAAGTGTGTTGCTAGGCAAAAGTGTGAGCCCGTTTCTAATCACTGGTAGCAGTGGGCCTAGCTGTCCAGAGGCTGGGTAAGACCTTTTTACACTGACACACAGTGGGGCTTCAGAGAACGGACCCGGTGTGCGTATGTGGGTGCTATTTACGAGGGGGGTCACTCAAAGACAGGACCAGGTGTCTCAGCTCATGAACTCATCAACCAATCAAACTCGCTCGGGTCAGAGCTCGTAAAGCCTGGCCGTGCGACGTAGTCTGTCCCCCCCACCCCCGTAACCCCCCACCCCCCGGTCACATTCAGCCAGTCTGCCGGGTCCATGATATACCTTCATAACATCGTCCCCAGGTGGCCAAGCTGTTTGGGCAAGGCGTAAGTCACGTGAGTAGGAAAAAGGGATTGTTGTTTTTCTATCCCCTCGTGCTCTGTCTCTTGGCTGTTACTCGGTCACAAAGGACTCCACTGAGAAACAAGCTCGTAAATAGGTCAGTGTTTGCGTTTTAAATTAAACCAGAGGTATTTATGAGGGGGGGGCATTTTCCTTTAACCTGGCTCCATGGGGGCGATAGCATGGCCTCACAGCACGGCCTGACGGAGACCAGGAGGGGGAATGTCAGAGGAGGCTGAGGCAGACTAAAGATAACTGGCTGCTTTGGATGACGGTTGCACAACCTGTATCCAAGGGCTCCCACAGTCACTGTGCAACAACAGAGGTTTTCTGTGTCTATATTTGTGACTGTATGTTGTGTCTGATGAATCATCAAGGGAGACCTGGTGACTTTCTAAGGCCTGGATTTGAAGCGGGCTAGCATGTTGTTGACAGCCATAGAGTGACGCCGGGCCCCGCGGTGTAACGGTGTCAATTTAGTGTGGCCGTGATATAAAACGTCCTTACAGCCGTCTGCAGCCCGTATTAAACATAAGCCCTCGAGAAAGAGCCCTTTCACCATTCTCTAAATATAGCTTAGTGTTTGATCCAAAAAAAAATATATCGGAAGATATACAATTGTTAAGGAGTGTGTCTCTTTGGTTTTAGATGTGTGTGAGCCTGAGGTCAAAGAGATGATGGTGGAGAAAGAAGGTCCTGGAGAAGAAGCCCCATCACAGGTGAACCAAGCCCAGAAGAGGAAGGTTACAGCAGATGAACCCGATGAAGCCAAGAAGACGAAACGGGAGGAACCGGTATGCTCGTCGGTGTCAATCATCTCAAGTGATGTTGACCTCATTTTGATGAATAAATATACATCATTAGAAATGGTTTGCTCCTTTGTCCTTTGTAATTCAATGTGTTCTCGTTCTGTTCTCCACACAGGAAGAGTGTGCCGTGGCTCCAGAAAAGAAACCGGGTGAGCAGGGAACAGAGCCTAAAAAGCACAAGAGGAAGAGGAGGAAGGTGAGCGCCAACAGAGACGTTTGTCTCATAAAGGCACCCTGCTGTTCTGCACAGGAACTTAACATATAATCCCCTGGCAGGCTCTCATTATGTGTTCTGTCTCTTTGTGTGCCTTAAAGAAAAAGCCAAGCACAGGGGTCGCAGCCACGATTAAACCAGGTCCTGTCTGTCCAGCCGACCAGCCCAAGAAGACTACAAAGCCTAAACCGGTACGATCATATACGTGGTGGTGCATAAATTCCAGTACCCATATGGTTACCACATGTCAAACTGCTTTTCTTTCAGATTTAATAATGAGGTATAAATGTATAAAGGGTTAAATCCTTCTCCTCGATAGACCATCTGCTATTGTTGTTGTTATCCACGCAGAAAGAGTGTTTCGTCGCTCCAGAAAAGAAAGCAGGTGAGGAAGGAACAGCGTCTGTGAAGCGCAAGAGGAAGAGAAAGGTAAGCACTACGACGACGTCTGCCCTATAGAGACACCTGCTGTTCCACCGTGGAACTCCACACACGATCCCCTGGCCGTCGCTCATTTTCCCCTTTTCTTTGTGTGCCTCCAAGAAAAAGACCATCACACAGGTTCTAGCCACCACTGAACCTCAGCCCGGTTGCCCGGCCGACCTGCAGAAGGTCATCGACGACAGCTTCGCGGGCAAACGTTCCGTCATCGAGCTCGAGGAACTCAAACTGCAGGGTGAGTTTAATGGCCCCACTTTGACCTCGGAGGCTGGCACCTCTCGGAGGCTGGCACCTCTCCCTGTTCAGAGTGACAGAGGATTTTTGCTGAGGTGGCTCGCGTTAAACCTGTGTCCGTCTTTTCCCGCTCTCCGGTAGAATCCTCTTTCCTACCTTGCAATGACCTGACACACACGCTCTCCTCCTACCTGAAAGAAAGTGAGTAGTGGTTGTTGTTGTTGTTGTTGGTGTTGGTGTTGTTGTTGTTCAGCCCGGCTCTGTTACCTCCGTGCCATCCTATTTGAGTTTACTCGTGGAAAGTCTGTAAAAACCATGACGTCTCATTGTTTTCTGTTATCCGTTGTCTATGCTCAGTATGTCCTAAATGGGCCAAGGTCCAGAAGCAGCACACGGAGAAGAACGCAGTGGCTCTGCTGATCGTCAGCAGCTCTGCCCTCAGAGCCATAGAGCTCATCAAGTGAGTAACATCTACAACAAAACAGAGAAACACATTACCTCAACCTTTCTGCTGTTCCTTTATCTCTGGGTCGGGGTTTAATTTGCCTGTCCTCGTTTCTCTACTCACCAGGCAGATGACTGCGTTCAAGGGGGAAGCCAAAGTGTTGAAACTCTTCGCCAAGCACATCAAGGTATGGAAAAGTAAAAAAGAAAACAATGTGTGTGTGTGTGTGTGTGTAATGTCTTTGACATGTATACGGTTGCCTGCTCTTCCTTTATTATGCTACTGAAACACATTGTGCATGGTCGCGCGTGTTGACCTGTGCAGGTGCAGGAGCAGGTGAAGTTGCTCCAGAAGGGCGTCACACACATTGGAGTGGGCACCCCAGCGCGACTCTGCTCTCTCGTTGAGCACGGTGAGAGAAGAAGACCCAGCAGATCCTAGCTAAATAGCTATGTTGTTTGTTCTCCTCTGAAGGTTTGCCTTACGTGACCTCTTTGTCCCCCCTCACAGAGGGTTTGAAGCCCGAGGCGTTGCGCTATCTGGTTCTGGACTGGAACTGGAGAGATCAGAAACTGCGTAGGATGGTGGATCTCCCCGAGGTTAGCTGCTGCCCCCTGTTGAGCAAACTTGTGAACGACCTCATTCTTTCTTTAGGAGCTGAGGCACTTGTACCTCTGGAACTTTTACCAATTCTTTGCATTGGGCTTTTATAATAGAATTACATAGATTAAACATCTATAATGGGTATATTCATTGAGGATGGCCAGGTTGCCTTAAAATTTATTCTTGGTTAGCTTGGGTTGTATTGTGTGTATTATTATTATTGTTATTATATCTATTTATTGTTTGCTGTTTTTGTCCCTCATCCAGATCAAAAGGGAATTGCTAAAGCTGCTGGATACGGGCATCTTGAAAGGTTGCAGGGAAGGCAAAACCAAAATCGGCCTCTTCTAAGTCGCAGCAGAGTGATGTTGACATTAGACTCGTTCGCACAGAACAGAAACGACTCCTACCCTTGTCACGGATCCATTCTTCCCGGCTTGCTGAGCGACCTCTGCCATCGAGCGGCCTCCAGTTTGTTTTGCCTTTGGTCTCAGTGTGAAACTTGTATTGTTGCGTTTTTCTATTTCCAGAGAGCGACCGTGTAAACAGTGTGATGTTACGTTCCCAGTGTTGTAGCCCGGCACCGTCTCCCAGTGGGGAGGATGAAATAAACGGTCTCTGAATGAAACCAGCCTCTCTCTGTTTGTTTACTCTCACCCGGGGGGGGCGTCCCTCCCACTGAGCATGTGAGGTCATGAGTATAGTCCACCACTAGGAAGTACTGTTTATCATAACATCCTGTGAGAAAAGCGTTTGACATCAGCGAGGACATTGCAGGAAGTTCAACAGATAGCAGGACGTTTTTGTGAAAGTTATGGAAATAAATGCACAATTTAGTATTTTTAACAGTCACCGCTCTCACTAAATCACAATTTTTTTTTAATGGAGGAAAGTAGTTGATAAGCAAAAGCAGAAGACAGGGAAACAACTTAGAAAAAAAGAGCTGGCCTGCAGACACAGAAAAGGGAAGTAGAGCAAACGATTGTGGTTAATGAATAACAGCCGCCTGTTTCAAAGGTCTCCCCTAAGCAGTGAGGCCTACTGGGAAAATCTGCTGGCAAGCAGAGCTGCGATTCAAAGGGTGGGTTAGAGATAACACTGTGGACATTAAACACCCGGAAGAGAAGAAAGAGAAGCACCCTGTTACCATAGCCTGCTGTTTCTCCGGCAATCCGAAGTCGGCCGTGTCCCTCTCCTTTCCCCCCTCGAAGGCTTTCCGTCATGGGGAAGTCCAAAGCCAACGCTGGGCCCCTGGCTCGCAGGCCTGATAATTCAGCTTTTAAGCAGCAGAGGCTGCCGGCCTGGTCTCCCATGCTTACTGCAAACACGGTCCTGCCGTTCTTCTACATAATGGCTGTCCTGTGCATGCTGCTGGGAGTGTGGCTGCTTCTCACCGTGCAGAGAACACAGGAAGTGAAGGTGGGTCAGCATGTGTTGGGGTGTGTGTGTTGTGCAGACTTTACATTCTGATGTTGTTTTGTTCAACTGTGTACGAAACGAGACAAAATACATAATCACTCGTGCTGCCTCATCCAAGGTAAGGCACCTTCAAGTTTGCATTAATTTTCTGATAAGATAAGTAGAGAGACACACACTCACTGGCCACTTTATTCGGTACACCTTGCTAGTACCGGGTTGGACCCCCCTTTGCCTTCAGAACTGCCTAAATTATTCGTGGCATAGACTCAACAAGGTACTGGAAACATTCCTCAAAGATTTTGGTCCATATTGACATGATAGCATCATTCAGTTGCTGCAGATTTGTTGGCTGCACATCCAAGATGCGAATCTCTCGTTCCACCACATCCCAAAGGTGCTCAATGGATTGAGATCTGGTGACTGTGGCCATTTGAGTACAGTGAACTCATTGTCATGTTCAAGAAACCAGTTTGAGATAATTTGAGCTTTGTGACATGGCGCGTTGTCCTGCTGGAAGTAGCCATCAGAAGATAGTTGCACTGTGGTCATAAAGGAATGGACATGGTCAGCAACAACACTCAGGTAGGCTGTGGCGTTTAAACAATGCTCAATTGGTACTAAGGGGGCCATAGTATGCCAAGAAAATATCCCCCACACCGTTACACCACCACTACCAGCCTGAACCATTGATACAAGGCAGGATGGATCCATGCTTTTATGTTGTTTACGCCAAATTCTGACCCAACCGTCCGAATGTCGCAGCAGAAATTGAGACTCGTCAGACCAGGCAACATTTTTCCAAGCTTCTATTGTCCAATTTTGGTGAGCCCGTGCGAATTGTAGCCTCAGTTTCCTGTTCTTAGCTGACAGGAGTGGCACCCGGCGTGGTCTTCTGCTGCTGTAGCCCATCTGCTTCAAGGTTCGACGTGTTGTGCGTTCAGAGATGGTCTTCTGCATACCTTGGTTGTAACGAGTGGTTATTTCAGTTACTGTTGCCTTTCTTGAACCAGTCTGGCCATTCTCCTCTGACATGTGGCAT
>JAVQIZ010194876.1:0-15000 GCA_036023535.2 Galaxias brevipinnis | reverse complement strand
CGTTGTGGAATAATTATGAGAGCTCAAGGCGGTGGACAGAGACAGAGAGGAGCCTGTGACCTTTACTCTTTTACATAGGACCCATTTTGATAAAAGAGCAACAGATGTCTCCTTCAATTTGCTGCTCCTCCATGAATTTCACATCATGGTGGCCCCACTGATACTGGATAGCTGTATTTGTGTGTGTGTTTGTGTGTGTGTTTGTGTGTGGGAGGGGGATGGGGGGGTGCTGGGGGCTGAAGGAGAACATTTGCTTGCTTTTCCTTGATTGGAGACAATGCCATTGAAAAAGGTGCTTTCTACAGGAAGTGATTCGGCTGCATTACAGGCATGACCCTATCCAGGACCACTGATTGGTATGGGGGAGAAAAAGGTGCCATCATCCACAGCCACATACCTATTTGGGGAATGGACATTTGTACCCCCTTTGTAAAAGCACATACTAGACCCGTATTGCTCAAAAACACAATCATATGGCACATGGTGTTTTATGACCTCCCAGTACTTTGCCGTACAGAAAAACACATCTTAGAAAATGTGTTTTCCTTGTGAGATGACCATGAGGCGAAGCCTTCCTGATTGAATGACATCAATCTGCAGAGTGCTTTTATTCAACGTTTGGCGTCACATCACAAATTTAATATCGGTGCCCAAGCGTTTCGAGACTTGCCCGTGCGACTTTCATCAGACGGTCAAGCGGTTTGAAACGGCAAATGGTGTCATTAGAGCTCAGTGGTTTCTGAAAACGTCTTCTCGGACCAGGCCATTGAGGAGCCCCTACCCTGTGATGAGGCCTCCCGCCCTGCCAGCACACACAGTGCACATGGCCCGTCGTGACAGATCTACAGGACGGACCGGCCATTACGGGAACCATCTCAAGGGGGGGGGGGGCTGCATACAAATGCACATTAGGCGGGAGCGCCCGTGGACAATGCGTGTGAAATGCGCTTTTGATGGAGACAGGTGTGCCACATGTTTACAGTGAAGGACGTATGGAGACTGAGGCGCCAATAAAACACACGCACCCATTTCTCAAAGGACTTCCCGGAGCAGATAAAAACGTCAGTGGAATTAATATCTGTGTGCTATTAGTGCCATTACCGCCGCTCTGGGCCAGAGGGCCCTCCATAAACACATCAGTCAACCCAGACCCAAACAGCCAGGGGATGTAAGAGAGCTCACCAACTGTCTCATGGGGAAAAGGGGAGTCGGGAGCGAGCAGGAAGGAGGGAAGGATTAGGAAAGCAATAGAAACACACGACAGACGGCCATGAGCCGAAAGGATGACAGCATTCCAAAAAAATAAAGATAAAAGGAGATGTTTAGGGATAGGAGTCTGAAAGAAAGGGTTAATGGTGGTGTGAGAAAATGTAAAATGGAGTGGGACTGGGTGGCGCGATGCAGAGCGAGGGAAGGGGTTGACGGAGGGTGGGCGAGATGGAGTGGGGTGGAGTGGAGTGGAGTGGAGCTGTTGGACCCTGTGAGAACAGGCCTGGTCGTCGGGGCGACTGAGTGGGAGGTGGTGATGGAGGGCTGTAAGCGGCGTCCTCCAGAAAAGGGCACTGGGGGGACAGCTTAGAGAGGAGAGTGATGACTGAGCCTGGCTGAGTGAAAACCCAAAAAATAAAAAACAAGAAAGAAAGAAAGCGAGGGAATAAAAGGCGAGAGGGAAAGGAGATGGGGAGAGGGGCCTAACATCAAACGGGGCCCCGGGCTGAGAAGACCTATTGTGTGAGGGAGAGAGAGAATGAAAGAGAAAGAGAAAAAGAAACAGAGAGCGAGAGAGAGAGAGAGAGAGAGAGAGAGCGAGAGAGAAAGAAAGACAGAAAGAAAGAGAGGAGGGAGAGAGAGAGATGCAGGGTACAACAGAGAGAGCGGGATTATCACAAACGTTTGAGGGGATATTGGAAGACAAGGCGGGCTTGAGGAGAGAATTGAACGAGTTGCTGGAGAGAACACGGACGGTCTTTGTTGTCTCGTTCCTCGTGGCAGCGTTGCCAGGCCCATTATTCCATCCTGACGACCAAAGGGAAGGAGCTTTCTAGGTCTTCTGTCTGACCATCCACACTGCTAGAGCTGGAGCAGCACATGCAGTACAAGCACACGGTTCACCCGCCCTAACAGGGAAACATTTGTTTCAGGTTTCCATGGCATGTGTTAATGTTAATGAATTAACCTTTGTCGGCTTGCATTGCACACAGACACACACCGCGTTTCTTCAAGAGGTTGAGAAAGTCAACGGGATGCAGGGAGCCAGCGAGTCGTGTTGGAGCGCATGAATTGAGTCAAAGGAAAAGTACAGGAAGTAACACGTTTCTTCCTGAGTGCACATGTGAGGAATGTGAGTCATTGGCCACGTTTGACAACATGCCAGCGGTGAGGAAGTCCACCTGCCAGAAACGACCTCTCTTGAGCCAGAGCCTCCCACAGGTGCCATTTTGGATCGATGAGAAGGAAATGTGGAACGTTTAAGGGGGAGGGAAGCTGGGGGAGGGAAGGGCTAAACAACTCAAACAGGGAGGATTAGTCCCTGCACACACACACACACATGCATGCACAAACACACACAAACAAAAGATTGGCGCACTCCCACAAAAACACACACATCCATGGTTCCAACATGCCTGGTCTGTCCTCCCAACCAACACTCGGGGCATTTTAGAGTGCGCCGTTTTTCTTTGTTGGTTTTCTTTTTGCTAGCAGCTTGTTCGTGACTGCGAAACTGAGGGGGAGGGGGTACAGAACCACTGGGAAATAGGTAGACCATAAGTCAGGTTTCCTGGGGGAACTTTTACAGTGGCGGACAGGGGGTCTGCGCCAGATATAACACTGAGGTGATGTCAGGGTCACCCGTCGCCTCTGGGCAGCGTTACGGAGGGAGAGGAGGGACAAAAAGAACCGGTCATTTTTATGGGTTCCGTCTGTTTGCGCAAATGTTTTATTTGGCATAGACCACCAACTTGTTACTCCCGTGGCTTAGAAAATGTGCAAATACGACTGACTCACAGAGCCTTGGCGTGTGAACCGCTACATCAACACACGCACACACCCGCATGTTATGGAACCCTGCGCCAAAATCACTTCAATTCCTAACCAAACACAGGTTTATGTCCAGAACATCCAAAATGATGCGTTTGATTGTTGATCTTTTTTCTTCTTATCTTTAGGTGAAGACAGACTATCGCTGGAGTTCTCTGAAGCGTTTCTAGGAAGACGGATGATAGTCGCCTCCTCACTGTAAACTGTGGTCTCCTATGAGTCTCATCTGTAAACACAGACTAACGGACACCCGAAGCCTGCAATCAGTCACAGACGCTCCTCACTAGTAATATGATGGTATTTACCTGCCTTTATGTTTTATCTCTCTCTTTCCCACACACACACACACACACACACACACACACACACACGCACACACACTCAAACAAACTGATATACATTAGGATGAGACTCCACCAAGTACTCTGAGTAAGGAGGTTTGATAGGAAGGGTTTTTCCTTCTCTAATCCTCGTTTGCCTGATCCGGCTGAGAAGCCAGTAGGGAAGAGGGCAGCTGTTTGGGTTCCCTGAACGAGTCCAAGGCCATGTCAAGTGGTTTGCTTTCTTTACGCTCTGACTTGCTTCACCATGCTGGTTGTGTACTTAATCCAGGTTTTGGCCTGCTTTAATGACGGCTAATGAGTATAAGGGAATGATTTAATGGACTCCATTACCCATATGTGCCGGCCAGAGTAATACTGTACAGCCAAAAACCTTTCTACACACACAGCACGGTCATCGAAGTCTATAAAAACAAAACTGTATATAGCAGTGGATTTTCTTTACCGGCACAACTTTCAATTGAACATATTCATTTGGTTAAGGACATTCTTTTTTTTTTTTTCTCCTTTGATTGAACATTTAAGTGCTATTCAAATAAGCACTGAACTGCCATAAGTTGAGAGACCTCTGAGTATATAAGGTAATGAATGATGTGTGTGTTCACTGTAAATAATCGCTCTATCCCCAGTGCTGAAACATGACATAGTGGACAACCTCTCTGCCCTCTCCGACAGACACTAAACTGAGGAACGTTTTTTTTTTCTGAATCTTTGATGAGTCATGCAGGGAGCCCTTTCATCTTATTTTTTTTTAGTTTTTTGGTCTTTCTTTCTCCTTTTCTTTTTTGAAGCCCAACCACCTTACCTCATTGTTAAATCTTTCATTGAAATCCCCCTATATAAATATTTATTTTCTTCTCTGTGTTGGACGGATGAATAATTCATGTGGGGTAGAGTGGGTTCTGGGGACAGGCCTGTTGTTATTGTTGCTCTTTTATTTAGCCTTATTGCTCTCTCTGCTCATCCTGCGGGCCTCTCTGCTCCCAGGTGTCTGCCTCTTTGCGGCCTTGTTTTGTTAGGACAAATCACTGCCGCCCGCCTGTGGGATTTTCTTTGTGTGTGTGTGTTTCGAGTTTGTTTCTGTAAAGAGTGCTGAAACGGCAGCAGAGGGAGGAATGGAGCTGAATGTCTGCTTTAAACCCTTCACCGAGGAAGTTCACAGAGTGAGCATGGTCCCCATAATAATAATAATAACAACAATGCATTACATTTATACAGCACTTCAAAACACAAAGCACTTTATGTGACAGGGGCACAGTTACAGGGACAGAGAAAAAAGGAATTCATACACTGGATCCACTGACTGTTAACGTGCTTTGACTTGATGCATTATTTGAATCTTGAGCACACTTTCCGTTATGTTCATGGGTTTCTGATGAGCTGTCTCTGTATAGGACTTCTGAGAAGAGCATCTCATGAGACTCTGTTTGGTATGTGGCCCACCGTGCGGCCCATCTCCAAAGACATAAAAAAGAAGAAGCTGAGTCAGCAGTCCAACAAACACACAACAACAGCGAAGGCAGTCAGAGTCAGATAAAGGTTAAGACCAGAGTCGCTCCCACTCCCACACTCCTAATGCAGGTGGTGGACAGGGGGAATGAGAGGGAGGGAGGTGGGGGAGGTGAGAGGGAGGTGCCAGGTCAGCATCCAGCCATGATAAACAAACTCAGGAGGAGGAGGACGAGTGAAGAAAGGGAGGACGGGAGTAGAAAACAGGGCGTTGGAGGAGAGGAGGGCAGGGGAGCTGTGAAAAACAGCGGGAGAAGAAGGAAAAACACAAGGAGAGAGGAGTGGAAAATGAGGAAAGCAGGGATAAGAGACTGCAGGGGTAGAAGCTGGGATGAGAAAGTGAACCTGAGTCAGGACTTTTCACTCGTCTGAGGAGGAGGTGGAGAAAGAAAAGAAGAGATTGAACGGAGGGGGTTTCAGAGGGCGGAGAGAGGGAGGGAGGAGGGGGGGTGACTCCTTATTTCTGCCAGGTCGAGCTCTCCCCTCAAACCCTGCCCTCCTCCGACAGCAGCAAATCTGCCTCCTCCGGAAAGGCCAGGAGGGGTCACCTGCCTGTCAACAGTCCAAATATGGCCGCTTACGCCCTCCATTTTCCCTCGGCCTCCGGTGCCTTTACATCTAGTAGTTTCTCTCACGGCCCGGCCGTGTCAGAGCGGTCAGCGAACGTACCCAGGCCACCTAGTTTACCGCCACACACTCCGACCCCTTTCATGTTTAACTGCACCTGCTCATAAAGATAGAGCCAAAGTCCCAAATGGAGTATTTAAGTCTGCTTTTAGCTGGTCGGCTAGGCGTCTGACCTCTCTCTTTTATCTGGTCCAAATGTTTTTATGGACATTCGTTTTATTGCTTCCCTGCATTGTCTATTCAGGTTATCCTGCCGGAGATGTGGGCGTATAAACCTTCCCCTCTTGATCTGTCTTTCCTGGATCCTTTCCCAATGTGGATCCTATGGGAAGGCCGTAAAAGAAGCCTCCAAAAAGAAGCCATGTTTTCTATTAACAGAGCCACGTCAGTGAATCTGCAGGGAGATGCATATTTACGAGCCTTCCTTGTTTATTTACTGCAGTTATTGTGTAGCGTGACGTCTTCCCAAGGTGTCCCTGGCAAAACTGCAGCAGGGAAAACTATAGTGAAAACGCTGCGGATGCTTGTGTGTGTGTGTGTGTGTGTATGTGTGTGTGTGTGTGTGTGTGTGTGTGTGTGTATTTATGTCTCTCTATGTGCACATATTCAGACACATGCATTCACAGACACACATAAACACACAAACACATACCTACAGCCCCCCATCCATCATAGCACAGAGCACTGGCCTTCACCAAAAGGGTCACCAGCCAATCAACAACCTCACAGAGGAGTCAAAGTTCAGAGATCAGAGCCACTTCCTAGTTGCTCTTAAAAGCCCCCAGCCGCATCCTGCCTGACGGGAAGGGAAGTAATGGAGGGTGGCTGGAGTTTGTCGAGCGTCGGCCGGGGTACGCGCGCCGCGGGGGGAACACACACACACACACACACACACACCCGCGATGACCACAGGCGTGACTCAGCCGTCAGAGCGGGTCGTCCACTGTCTCCTGGCGGTATTTATGCCTGTGTAATTACCAAAGCAGGCTGACAGGGGCTGAGGGATGGCAGACAGATAGACGGTGCCCTTGGCTTCAGTCCTCGCCGGGTCGCTTCATCAACCCCCCCACACCAGGATCAGACACCGCCCCCCAAGGACACGCACTCGCAGGCTGGACGGCTGGTCACAAGACGCGGCTCACATGCTCTGGGAAGGAGGGTTTCTGACGCTTCCTAATAGGTTGTCCTCAGGGGACAATATGGCGGGCGATTAGGCTCAGAAGGACAGAGTATTAAAGTCACAAAGCAGGATACGTGGGAGTTCCTTGCTAGTTGTTCTGACGAACACAACCATTTCCTTATTTCTTCTTCTTTTGTTTGTCTCCGGTTCATTCCGCCTCCCTCACCGCAGCCTCATGTTTCCATTCCCAGTGCTGGCGCTCATTCTCTTCCTGAAATCTGTTGTCCGATAAAAAAAGTTACTTTTGATTAAGCTCAGCTGACATCAGTACACAGTCTATTCATAGAGCACACGGATACAGTAACTCGGCTACCCCCTTTGTGGAGCCAGGTCATAAACCCAGCGTCACTCTGTCACTAGTGTATGATTACAGCTGCCGTGATGGTTCCCTTAAAGACCACAGGACTGTTGATGCTAATGCTCCAGCAACAAAGAGAGAAGCACATCAAACGAGACAAGTCAGCGTGCCAAAACGTCTCTTCCGCTTCCATCTGTTTTTGCCTCTGCAAAGCGCTGCACAACACTCCAGACCCATAAGAGTTTGCCTGGCACCAACGAAAACAACGAAAACGTCCAGAGATACGACCATAATTCACTGTCCATCAGTTGCAGCTGCCAACACCTTGTCAGCGGCCAATGAGAGACGCTCCACAAATCACGACCCAATCCTGTGGACAATTTCAAGAATCTCGGAATGCCAGAGCTTCTTAAATCTCTCAACACCACCAAACCATATTGGACTTTTACACTGCGAACGCCTACCTAGTTGGGGTTATAAATTCCTTGATTGCAATGGCAGAAATTGTGCTTGTAATGAAGTCCCTTGATGTACTGTCGTCATCATTAAATGGAGAAACGGAGGGTCTGTTTGGCAAGGCTGTCGACTGCAGTAAACCCTAAATTGTGGTTTTGTTATATTGCACTGTTAAAGACACAATCGGCCATGTTGTTATATGTAGTATGTAATATGGCCAAAGGCAACACCAACAAAATTTTATAGGTGGTTTTTATTTTCATTATTTGAAGGCCATCACAACAAAATGTTTATTGCTATACTTTTGATTTCCTGCCTGGTTTGAATTAAGATTTAGCTAAACACATTTTACTAGTTATGTGTTTTCAATTTCAGTCGCTGCAAAGCATTAAGTTCATTAGAAAAGATTATCTTCTGTCATAAAATGATATAGAGCACAAAATATTAGTTTTAAAAATTGTTTGTACTGTTTCATTGGCTACATTGGTTTCATTCTTCATCAAAAAATGAATAACTCATCAGTTTAGCGTTCACTCAACGTTAGAATGTGTGTGGATTGCATTTGTGTGTGTCTGGGTGTGTGCCAGCATGTGAGTGCATACGTGTCTTTGTGTGTGTGTGTATGTGTGTGTGTGTATGTGTGTGTGTGTGTTTATGTGTGTGTGTTTGTGTGTGTGTGTGGGTCGGTTGTGTGTGTGTGTGTGTGTGTGTGTGTGTGTGTGTTAAACAAGAAACTGTGTGTGCCCGTCATACTGTCTCCAGTAGGATTTAGTGTAGTCCCACTGGCCTTGTATTCAAAGGCAGTGAATGACAGCTGGTAGGGTGTGTGAGACAGTATGCTGGTATACTAGTACTTTACATGTGTGTGTGTGTGTGTGTGTGTGTGTGTGTGTGTGCACTCTGTAGCACCTACATCAGTAAATATGCATGAATCACACTTACTAAATACAGTGTGAATGTTCGCTTGACAATGCAGGAAATTAAATTAGTCGATTTAGAATTTGTATTCAGTTCATTAAACTCTTAGCTATGTCTAAGCTATACGTTCAGTCTAACACTCGAACCTGGTCACATATCAATGATCATTAAGTCCCGTTTTCTGATCCCATGGTAATATATATGGCTCTGTAAATTAACCAGGTTAAACGAGACATTAGTAGCCAAAATAAGAATGGTATGATAAGACCATGCATTTAATTATGCACACAGCTGCAGGATGGTGCTAAAAGCTACAAGCCTTTACACACATGTGCCACGTAAGGAGCATGTGCGGGTGGACAGACAGGAGGCAGTGTGAATAGGGGTGTCCTCTGTCAATCCACAGTAGCCACTCTTAGGTCCTGTTACACAGCAAAGCCCTGCCATTGTTACAGTTGCTACTGATGAGCATAGGGATACACTCCCTGCAGGGAGGGAGAATAAGTTAAGTAGCCTCTATGTGTGTGTTGTGTGGTGTGTGTGTGTGTGTGTGTGTGTGTGTGTGTGCGTGTGTATGTGTGTCTGAGCGTATGTGTGCGAGTGTATTTTGTGTGTGTGTGCTTTTGTGCGCTGTTTTTAGTGTCCATGTCTGTGTCCCATCAAGTGTGTGCAGGAGAGAAAGAAGCCAGCATCAAGAACAACTCGACTGTCAGTGTCACCGCTGCCATGTCAACAAGTCATGGCGCTACCCATAATCTTCCATAATCCACTCTGGTCTCCTGCCAGGTGATCCGTCTGTGTGTGTGTGTGTGTGTGTGTGTGTGTGTGGGGGGGGTTGGGGGGGATTCATCAAACTGTCACTCTTCCTTGTGGCCAGTAGGAAAACCCGCTCGGACAGCCTAGCTAAACCTGATCATGTCCTTCAGTGAAGGGTGCCAAAGCTATTCAATGTCAAAACAGTCCATTTTGCTCCAGCTAGTACAAAGAGTGAATGTGTCACTCTTATACAAACAGCTCCCCTTATCCACACAGCTTGGTGCTTTTGACATTCACACATACATACACACACACACGTACACACACGCACACACACACACACACACACACACACACACAAGTATACACACATAAACACAAATACACATTTAGTACTTTTATGTTGCGCTCTGTTCGATCGACTCAGCATGGCATCACCTTTGTCCGTCTGTCAATCAGTGAGCGTGCCATCCGAGCTGTCAATCACTGTAACACAGCGGCGTGCCAACCGGCTTGCCACGCATTGTGTGGACAACTCCCCTACACACACACACACACACACACACACACACAGCCTCTCCCTGTGCCATACCCCCTGCGTGAACTTCTCAGCCCTCTGTCACGGAGCGTTTGGCCTCCCTCCAGCCCCATGGGTCCCAACCTATCTCTCTCTCTATCGCTCTCTCTCGCTCCCTCTCTCACACTCGCTCTCCTTCTCTCTCTCCATCTATCTATCTCTGTCTATCTCTGATGATCTCTCTATCTCTGTTGATCTCTTTCTCTCCCTTTCCCTCTCTCTCACTCACTCTCTCCTCAGTACCGGCGTCTAATGGAGTCCCACACATCCATCATTCAAAGACCTGGATGGCTTGCCCTGGCCCGGGCTCTGGGCCCAACTATGCCCGGTATTTGCCTGAGTGACAGCGTTTAATAACAGGTTCAGGAGTAATGGAGAGTTATTAAAGGACAAATATGCTAGGAGGCTTTCATGGGTTGCCGCAGTAAGGCCGGTTCAGGTCAGTCAGGTCCTCACCTGTGGAGGGGGGCCGAGGGGTGCCGAGGGGGGCCGAGGGCCGCTCATAACTATTGGTTTGTTGAAACGTATGTCACCACAGCTGTGATATGATTGAAACGCAAGTGTAACCGGAAAGTGTGGTAGCACATACTATCACTGGACGACTATTATCTCAGCTGATAAACAAACGCCCCAGAGGTACTTTTGAAAGCCTAGGTTCAGAAGGGACGTTTGGAAATTGCGCGTTCGCTCCCAACTTGATTCAGCGTGTAATTCTACGTGGAGTTAGCGTTAGCGAAACAACACGGTGGCCATTACGGACACGTCTAGGAATGCGCGCCATGCGGCCGATGGCAGCCAATGATAAGGCCCCCATCTGTTGGCCTGGCTCGCTTTGATTGGACGGTTAACTGGAACCAGTCACCCCTTTGGCCCCGTCCCGTCCCTTGCTCCAAAGGCGTCTTGCGGGGGCCTAGATTAGGAGGGGGGCAGGGTGTGCGGGGTCCGTGGGTCTCCTTGTTGTTATTGTAGCTTCTCCGGGTGGCGGACGTTCCCCTTTCGTCCTCTCTTTGGTTTCCAGGCAGGATTAGGACGTGTTGGGGTGGGCGGAGGGAGGTGAGCCACTTATCAGCGCCATCTATTCAGGGCGCCTCAATGTAACCCCCATCTCTCGCTCTCTCTCTCTCTCCATCTCTCTCTATCGCTCTCTCTAGTTCTCTCTCTCGCTCTCTCTAGTTCTCTCTCTCGCTCTCTCGCTCTCTCTCTCTCTCTCTCGCTCTCTCTCACTCTTTCTTCTTCTGGGGATAAATCCCATGACAGCAACCTCCTTCCCCCATGCTATCCATCCGCTCTAATTTGATTTGATGTGCCAGTTGGGGGGAAAAGAGAGAGAGAGAGAGCAAGAGTGAGAGAGAGGGAGAGAGAGAGAGAGCGATGGACCAGGCTTGATCTTTTCTTTCCCTTGGACAGGCCCTGCTTGTTGTGTTTGGCTGCTGCTGCAGAGGTTGTGAGGGGTGCTGCAGGGTATGGACAGACAGGGAGACAGGGAGACGGGCAGTGCAGGGGTACCCTTACCCTAACCCTCACCAGATTAGATTACCAGAGAAAGCCTATAACACGGCGCTGCACTAGTCCGGGGCCCATTTAATTAAACAGGAAGAGAGACGGCTTATCATTGGAATCGAATGGGAGTGTTGATACTGTATAGGATTGGGAAAAGCCTTCGCTGCATAGCTGCCCGTCCTCACGGTGTCACGCAAAAGGCGCCAGGGCCATGTTTCCCCTTAAATGGAAAAGCTCTGATTCACATTGCTTTGTTATCAGATGTAGGGGCAGGATGAAAAAGCACTCAGAAGTGCCCTTGGGGAGGAGGGGTGGGGGGTGGGGGTTACACAAGTGTGCAGGTGTCACACTCCCTTTCTTTCTCTCCCTCTCTGTTTTTCTTCTTGCTCAAATTCTCCCTGGCTTCTCCCGTGATCTTTGCACGGTGTCGCCGTCTCCCTTTTGACAGCTCGAGCCATCGCGATAAAGCCGAATTGCTCAGGCGTGCTGTGCCAAAACAAATCAGGCGACAGCGAATCCAGGCCAAACATAAAAATCACCTGTTATTTAGAGAAAGAAAACATGCAGCATGCTGACATATTCTATTAGCTGTGACAAGTATAAGATAGCCTGTGTGCGGATGTAGTTATGTTTTATTGTGTGTGTGTGTGTGTGTGTGTGTGTGTGTGTGTGTGTGTGTGTGTGCACATGGTAGCGGTCCAGGGGTCACAAAGGCAGAGATCCAGGCAGTCGTGAACCCCCGTGAACCTCCCCCCCAACCCACCACCCCCAAGCTCCCTCTGCCTCCAACGGTGGCTCCGTGCTGCAAACCACCCTGCAGCAGCTACACGTCAGGGCGCTAACTAACCATGAAGGGTGCCAAAACGTAGGGTCCTCTGATCACAGTTTGGCTGCAGCACAGGGGCTCAGAGAGTGTGTGTTTGTAGATCGGCTGGCCCGGAGCGGAACGTGTGATTGCGAGCTCGCCCCTCCGTAAGAGGAAACCCAACGGGCCAAGCGAATCTGGGAGCCTAACGACTCCTACACAGATGTGTGCACGGCGAGTTGGCTCCGGGCTGGACGATGTGGTTCTGGTCCAGACCTGCAGATCTGATACCAATTAGCTGCAGCCTAATCATGTACTCCCCCATCCTGGCTCAGGTTAAGGGAGTGAAAAAAGCAGAGCAAGACCGAAAAAAAGGGAGGACAGGGGAAAATGGAGAGAAAGTCCAGAGAGTAGAAAAGAATAAGAAGAAGAGAGCCTGCCAGGGACGGTTTGGAGAGGCGGTCCTGCAGTAAATAGTCTACTCTCAATTGAATCTGTACAGAAAATGTTGTCTGGGTCTTGTTCCCCGACAGACCACCATCTTAAAGCGGTTCATAGGAGTTTGACGGAGAGCCGGGGAGAGATAGAGGGAGTCAGAGGGAGCGAGGTTGTCTCAGGAAACAGCCACACGTAGGGCCTTGTTTGTTGGACCCAAAAACACGCAATTGCACAAACATGTGCAGACAAACGACGACACGGATAAACCTGAAAACACACACACACACACACACACACACACACACACACACACACACATATACACACACAGATGCCGTAATCATTGTTTAATGTCAGCTCGAGAGTGGCATTTCACCATCCGGCAGTGTCCTACTGCGATCTCACCAGATTTACAGTTCATCAAAGGGTCATCGCTCTCTCTCCCTCTCTCTCTCTCTCCTCCCTTCCCCCTCGCTCTTTCTCTCTCTCTCTCTCTCTCACACACACACACTCTCTTTCATAAAGTTCTGTTTGTTCATCAGTAGCAGAATCCCTACCAAACCAAGTGCCTTACTGGCCCCTAGTGGTGACAATATCTGTTACAGTGGCAAGCAATCCGTACACTCACAGCAGATCAGTCTCCTAGATGAACTAGTCAACATGAGGACCGCGTCACCCAAGGTTCACTGTGTCTGAGTTTCCAGTTAAGCTTCTTTTTTGTCTGTGATAACAAAGAGTAAACACGTGTCTGTGATATGTTGACCACATCTGATTCTACACGATTCATTCACATTTGTCATCTTCAACACTCCTTACAGATTTAGGGCAATGAGGGATAGCTTTTGGGGCTATTGCCCTGCTTTTTCTAGTAAGTAAATGATGAGTTGTGTACGTGCCTCGTTGGCCAAATGCTGTTCTATGTCTAGACGTCACACAAACTCTAATGCGAACAGGAAATATGAATAGCTGGGTTTAAAAGCGGCTATGTTCGCGGAAGGCCATTGGGCTGGAAAAGGGCAACACGGACCCAAAACACCCTAACAAAAACACAGATTTAACCAGGAGATAACACTACGCCGTTGTCCTCCTGTTGACCCACGTGAACACCTGTTGCTGTCCGACTGAGCCGGAACTCAGTGGGGATGGGAGATATTAAGCAGTGGCTACCCTTTGGAGAGGTGAGAGGGCTCGCAGGGGCGGGAGGACAAGCTGAAGTACTGCGGCCCCAGAAAGGTCACTCTACCAGACGGTGGGTGGTAGTGGTGGACTGAGCGGTTCAGTGGCCAAAGTGGTCATTAGCGCACAGCTAACACGGCTATACAAGTGACTGGACACACCACCGTCTGGGCCAGTGCTCACAAAAGTGTCGTCAAGGGAACAATGATTGCATTCTGCAATGCTGTCCTCACTTGGACTGGAGTGGTGGTCATCGTTTCATTTTACAGCAGAACGATGTTTGAGCATTTTGAATTGATGGACGATTTTAATTTAAAAGTATGTTATTTACAAATTGATCAACGCATTTTCATTAACATGAATATCATTTTCAAAATAGAAATAATGCTAATGTAATACGGGGTTATTTTGTAATATTTTGATGAGGAAAACAAACAGTAGGCCTACACTTTAATTAAAATGTTTAGCATTCGAGTTCCAATGCTGGTTGTACAAATGTATACTTTCTACAAATAATATTAAATGTATGTTTTATTTTAAGAAGGGCATGGGAGTCACACTGGGTCAAGGCTTAAATGTTTTAAGCAACAGTGGGATGTAAAGCGGCTTAGCTATAATTTAGCCCGTTCACTACATATTATACGGTATATGTTTGAAGATGTATTTTGAGCGAAAATCTGCGTTTAAATGTTGATGTTAAACTTCGCTTGTTTGATGTAATTGACATTTTACGTTTGTATTTGGATTCTGAACTATGGGCAGACCATACCAGGAAAAATAACAGATTTTCTTTTTACATATTTCAACTAAATAATACATTGATTAATCTCTCAATCTCCGCAGCATTTTGGGAACTAAAATAAATGTAACTTAAAATTGAAAAAATTTCATAGCTGCCAAGCTTTGGCACTTTGTTTAGATACAATAATGTGAAAATAAGTAGCAAGGGGCCTTACTGGCTGTTTTCATTAAGGAATTGTAGAACACAAATGTATCAAGCAATGTCTCTGTCAAATAACATTAACATGAAATAACAATAACAATAACAATAAACAATAACATTCTGAAAACCAGCTGCATCTCTCATGTTTGAACATCTCGGTACAATATTCATAAAGGCCGGCTTAGACTGTATAATATATTCAAGAATTATTTATTTTCTTTTTTATATGTATGTATGTGTGTGTGTTCGTGTGTGCCTTTGTGTGTTAGATATAACATATAATTTGATAATATATTAAAACTGCATCATCCTATTACATTACATACCTAGTTTATTAGTATTTCAAGGCATGTAAATGAATAGTTAATATTTGTGAAACTGACAGTATTCACATTTAAAGAAAATAATTAATTCATAAAATGTTTATGATTAAAAAC
>JAVQIZ010194854.1:0-14627 GCA_036023535.2 Galaxias brevipinnis | reverse complement strand
CCCCCCCCCCCCCGCGTCTTCACCACGGCAACGAGCGTTTCCCCAGGTGCTCTGCTTGGGATGTATTAGATACACTGTACGAGGGCGAAGACGGTCACTAAAAAAACAAACGGGCAGACAGAGAGTTGGATAAGTCGATGGATAGACAGAGGAGGTGTGTTTTTGTTCCAGGCAGAAAAGAGTGTGTGAGAGAGAAAGAAATGGGGTGATGGATGACGCTGGTGAGGCGTGTGTCTATTGGATAGGATTGGCGTTGTCTGGCAACTGACAGAGACCAAGGGATTTGAAAGAACGTGTGTCCAGTTTAAGGTCATATTCTTTCATGTTCTACCTGTATAGGTGTTGTAGTTTCACGTTTACCTTTGACTATGGAGCTTTTCAGAAAATAGCTTATTAGTTGCAGGATAAAGCTAAAATCTGGGAGTTATTTTGTGCAGACATTTTGAACAAATGGAACACAGCCTGTTAGTAGTCAAGAGTAACCATGGGCACATCCATATAAAGCCTCCTGTTTTGCCTGATCAAAAAATATTAAAAAGCAATAAACAGTAAATGGTTTGATTTATTAGAATCTTTGTACAGTGGTGTATTTATCTTCTCCACAAACTGCCATTACTGTATAATGATGCACTTGTTGGTATGCCTTTTGAATTAGATGCAGCTGAACGGATTTAAACGGACCTCATCGTTTGACTTCTTAAACACACTTTAGCCTCTAAACGCAAAGAACATGGGTTTCGAACCATAATGATTCACTAATTATTTTCAGAACAAACAACAGAACACAAAACAAACCTTTAAAAAAAATGTCACGCTTTCCTCAGCAAATGGTGTCATACCTCAACATTTCACCGACTGTTACATCCCACTGCTCAAACCGCTTTTATTGTGCTGAATGAGTTTGTTCACCTGTGAACAGAATCCCTCACCACATAATACCTGCACAAGTAATTGCTCTTCTCTGGGCTATGTGGCCCGGAGGTCCTCTTGTCTATTGAAGCCTTTTGCTCATAAAACTCTCCATTCTACAATTTGATATCACCGAGGCCTCCCTATCTTCTGTGTCCGACCGAGAAAGCCTGTATCTGCTACTCGGTTAGCAAAAAGGGGGCCTAATCTCATGTTCTTCACATTCTACCACCTATAACTGCGTTTTCGCAAAAACACGCGATGTTTTCACGGCGCTCGGAGGGAGGACACCGAGCGCGTTTATGAGATTAAGAATTACTGTTTTCATAGTGTGCTCCATGGCTCGTTTATCAAACGCTATCAACGATATGGTACTCGGTCTTGCTGTTGCCGGGGCGTTTTGAAGGAGTTTGTTGTGACTACTCAGTTCCTGGGATTATTGCCCTCTACACGCTTGTTAGGCTAACGTTGGGTTATACGAACCTCGAACCTCCATCTCAATTTGAGTCAACCTATCTGGTAAAACATGAATGCTTTGGGCCACACATAAATAGTTTTCTGAGTTTATTGTTTTATGAGAGAGTAAGAAAAAAAATGCTGCCAAACAGACTATTGACAAACAATAAAGTCAATTTTGGGTGTAATTCTCCGTGTAATTTTGGAGTCAGACAGTGTGTTTGTCATTTCTTATTTGATTGAGGGCAAGCAAACAGTATTACCACCATTGTTGTTGCTGTATGTTGCCTTTGGCTATCAGCCAAATGCACCCCACAAATCAAGGCTAATTTAATAAATGTACTTTCCTCAACCTACTGAAGCTTATGTTTTCAAGTATGTCGGAAAGAATAGGATACAAGCACGGACATATATACAGTAGAAAACCTCAAATAATCCATAAAGTACAATTTCATCAACCATATGAAAACACTCAATATCTACATTGTGGGCAGGATAACAGACAGCCTGCTTAGAACGGGTGATTCTGTTCATGCCGTATGATTGGTCAATAAGCTGTGCAAAAACCAAAAGCACACTAAGCATTAGGCAAGGGGTATAACGTCACATTGAACTGTCTGAGGAATTACAAGGCTTACTATCAGTAAGACTGTCTACTGTATTTCCTCTAAGAATATCACCAGACACCTCTGCTTCTGGTTGAAGGGAATGAGGGCCACGTCTACTTGGCCTATCTCCCTTTAAAAGGACAGACCTGGCCGAGTAGGCCTTGTTTGTTCTTCTTGACCTGAAAAGGTCGCAGAAAAGGGAATTACATTTTGACACATCAGTTAGTTTAGAGTGGTTAATGATCGTTGGTATCAAATGTGTTATGAAATTAAAAAAACACCAAAAATTGGCTCTGTGAGCAGGACTTTGTTTTCACCCTCTGACATGGTTTAGCAGATCTGTTGAATTATCTGTTTGAGTGGATTGTGCAAGTACAGCACGATTTCAGTTATTTAATGAGTACATGACTATGTAGCAAAATGGCTTACTGCAACATAGTGGCCTCATTCTCAACATTTAGGGGATTTTATCAGATTAAAGATAAACCATACAAATATCTATATTCAAAATAGATAAACAAGTTTTGATATTAATTCTTAGTATATACAGTATAACTAACAACCGCTCCACCTGGGCACAAAATCTTCAAAAAGGTTAAACCAAACGTAGAAAAGGACACCCAGCAAATTGTCATTCTCAATAGACAATTAGACTGTAAATTCCTGCACACACAAACAAACCTGTCATGGTAAACAGATTTATGCAACATGCTTTCAAAAATCATTGCTAATTATTTCAAGGTATGCGCTGATCAATTCCTCATAACAAAACATCATTCACCATGTAGCTTCTCGGCTTAAATGAGATTCCGGTAATGTTTTTAAGCTCTTTAGCCTTCAGAGTTTCTATTGGTTTTATGGATTGCAGGGCAAGGGAAAGAGGGAAAGACTTAACTGGCTGAGTTTATCATAGCTCTACTTATTAGATTGACAAACATTCAATAAAAGGCTTGTTAAATGTAATCTAATAAAAAGAAAAGGCCTGCAATAGCAACAAGACCAACCATTCTCATTGAACATGTCACTCAACAACATATAGTCTATGCTTCATACTGTGATACGGTTTTAAATAAAACTTTATATTGGATTTGATCTAAAGTCCCAGTATCTATTGAAGGTGTCTAAAGTAGCTGGCTCTCGGGTATGCTGTCCCACATCTTTATAAACAGGTAACAATTTCCATTAAAGGGAAGATAATGGGACACAGGACAACATAGTGTTTTAGAGTTTGAGTTTTTCACATAACACATCTGTGTTAGAGAGAAAAGATGATTTTATTTAATCAAAAATTAATAATTTAACGTCTTAAAAGTCAAACAAAATTTGTATAATTTTAAGACCAAAATCACTTATAGATTCCCCCTCATATATTTTCCATTAGACTGTAAGGGAATACTTTCGTTATGCTGTAATCACTGTTGCAGTGGTAGATGTCTGCTTTTACATGGTTGAAGTCTCATTTTGACACAAAATTGACCTGAATATTTTTTTTTTTTCACTTTCACAAAAGAAAGGTTTGAGTGCAACAATACATGTAGGAAATGAGTGCGTCTGGTGAGCATTTTTTTAAACCTCCACATCCACCCCTGAGTTCATCCAGATTTTCTCTGAGGGCAAAGGTGCCAAAGGTTCCAAATCCCTCCGTAGATCAGTTGATCCCTTTAGAACCATTAACGTTCTGCACCGTGACAGACCCGGAGTAGAATTAATGCTCCGTTTGCCATCATCCCCTCCCCTCCTCCCCCCATTCAGAGCAGCAGGCAAAGCCCTGGACCAAAGTGACAGTAAATCATTGTGAGCTTCTGCTATTCAGCCCTCTTGGTCCATGTGAACAAGTGAGCTTACTGCATGTAACACAGGAGCAACAGCATAAATGTCTGTGTGTGCATATATACATACACAGTAGTTTTATGCTGTTGCTCTTGTCTATATATATATATATATATACAGTACAGTGCAAAAGTTTTAGGCAGGTGTGAAGTGTTTAAAGTTAGACAATATATATATACATATAAGAATTTGAACTGTAATTGTTAATTATTTTCATCAATTCATAAAATACAAAGTGAGGGAAAAGCAAACCTATATCAAATCAACATTTGGTGTGACCAACCTCAAAACAGCTTCCCCTGCCAAAAACCAATGAACAGTACTATATATATATATATATTATAGGAAAAGGTGCAGACAATTGACTTTCTCATTTGGTAGCAGGTTGTTAAGCTTGTTGTAACAGGACAAGTCTTTGAGAAAGGCCTAATCTTACAGTTTTTACAGAAAACTGTGGCATTGCGCTGTGTGGAGTTCTGCTTTGGTACTGTTCATGGAAAACTGTTGCACCGCAGTACTGTAGAGAGTTCTGCTTTGGTTATGGTCATAGAAACTCCTAGCATGGCACTGCGGAACGTTCTGCTTTGGTTGTGTTCATAGAACCCCTAGCACTGCACTGTGGAACGTTCTGCTTTGGTTGTGTTTACAGAAACCCCTAGCACGGCACTGTGGAACGTTCTGCTTTGGTTGTGTTCACAGACACCCCTAGCACTGCACTGTGGAACGTTCTGCTTTGGTTGGGTCATTACTCATTCGAGAAGCGGTTGATCACGACGCATATGACAAATAATTGGTGGGGTGATGTATTATCAGATTAGATTAATGGGATTAAAACAAGGTCAGATATGGCGCTCCGCCCTGGTAAACCAGACAATCTCTCCATCTAGAGAAGTCAAAGAGACAGTTATGGGTATGATGGCTCCATAACGGAGGCCTTGGGAAGGTTGTTAAACTGCAGTGTGGTGATCCAGGAGGAGGCGGAGCCTACAGCCGTGTCCACCAGGTCGTCATCCAAGGTCAAGGAAGAGGGACTGAGCAAATGTATCGACCAGCCGGAACGTGCATGGAAAAAAAGGTGGAAAGTAGATTGCGTGGCGCACGTGTGCTCGTGTGCACTTGATAAGTGACATGCAAGGGGTCACCAATTTCAACGGGGTGTTGTTGCTTTTGGAGCAGTTGAAAAAGAACATGAACTGTAATAAAATACATGAACTATAAACAATTATAATTATAATTGGTTTGCATTCGTCATTAGTTCATGCATTCAATTGGTGTTTTAGATGTGTTTGTGAACCTGTTTTTTTGACCATTATTTAACCAGGTAGGTACAACTGAGAGGAAGCTCTTTTTTGTGGTGGCAACCTGGCCACGTAGGGAGAAATTGACCAGCTCCAGTGATTTGCCACAGCCTTGGTCAGGGAACTGATGGTAGTATTAACCTTAACATGCCTTTTGATGGTGGGAGGAAACTGGAGCAGCCGCCCGAAACCCATACAGTACAGCCACTGTTTAAATTACTGTTACCTCACAAAGAATAAATGACCCATTTTAAAAGGTTCAGAGTGTAACACCTCATGGGGGCTGCAGTGAGAGAGGACGTGTTGGTTTACTGTTCAGAGAAGTTTAAGTGTTTTGACTTTTATACGTGCTTGGGTAGACCTTTATGCCGTTCATATCCTCCACTCTGTTCTGGGGGAGTTGTTAAGTCCGAGAGGCTAATAACATGGTTATGGTATGTTATCTTTCACACGCCGTGAACGGCCAGAGACTTAAACAAACGAGGGACTATGCCAGGAGTATGATTCCCTGTTATTTATGGCGGTCCCTCTGTAAAGCTATAGCCCCCTCTTTTTCCAAATTGTATTTCATTTCTTTGTGATACTACATTTTGAGACCCGATTCACACTTGATTCACACTAGAAATGTAATGATGTTGGGGATATGAATACATATTCTCTTTGTGTGAATTACGGATACAATTTCACACTTGATTTTTAACATCACATATTCCTGTATAAATTCCACATCAGGGTGTACAGTAGGATTTTTTTATTCAAACGGCCATTTAATCCCCCCCAAAGATATGATGCCTTACTTCCCGCATTGAGAAATAACAAACCTGCATTCAATACCACACGCAAACGTCAAAAGTCCCATATGCCCAACCAATGGGATCTTTATGGATAGCCAGTCAGTACATACTTTCTCCAGACAGTTCATTACTTAAGAAACCAATGCATACACTTGGCTTCGAGAGGAATAAATTATCTAAGACCAAAATAAATCAATTTATATTTAGAGAACATATGTTACTGGATTCGGACAAGTTGCAAGGCCCAAGGTCCATTAATAGATTGCGAAAGTGAGGATTCATTATGGTATGGATGTCAAGAACATAACCATGCAAATGACAAAGCAATGCAAATGTATGGGCATCATCAAGTGGAGTGCTCAAAATAGATTGAGCGAGGTCATTACTTTGCATACCACAAACATTTCCACCGGACTATGTCTACCTATCAATTCAGAAATCCCAACTGTTTCTCGATACAGCAGGGGGAGGGAGGAGGGGAGGGAGGAGGGGAGGGGGGGCACCAAACACTCTTCTATACATGGAATGCATTTACATCAGGAAATATCTATTTGATTTTCCAGTTGATCTAAAGCCATGAAGGTAAGAAGCGCCCGTTCCCTTTGACGAATGGCTGTTAACTTCTCGGCAAGGTTCCTAAATGGCTCCCCTTAATTGGCCCCTTTAAGACCGAAGCCCCAATTAATAATCAATGGGTGTCAAGGGAGACCGGCTTTCTCTGCTTTCGAAGCAATAAATTACTGCATTATATTCATATTTATTCTAAGTAGCTCTTCATTGTAATTGGCATGTTATTAGGCTAGGGGCTTTTAGCTGGTATCGAAGCAATTCAATTAAAAGAAAGGAAAGTGAAATATAGATCTGTCTGGGGATAAACAAACAACCTTGCTGTAATATGACAGCGATGCGACCAACGGTCTGGTTAAGTAGCTCGTTATTTCTCTCCTTCCTGGAGGTAGGCTAGGCCCCTTACGCTCAGGAATCCAGCTTTGAGCACTCATCTAGGTGGGGGAGAAAAAAAAACAACCGCCACAGAACTAGACGAGACAGAGGAGCCACCTCATCAATCCACCTATCCCTTACTCCGCCCGGCGAGATTATCTGAGTGTCGGGCCCGCTAATGGTGCGGTCGCCTCACCGCTGAGAAAATATACAGAGAGGAACAGCCAGTCAGACCTGGGGACTTTATCGCTTTATTTCTGTCCGTCTTCCTCTTTACCGCTCTGTCTCTCTCTCTCTGTCTTTCTCTCTCTACCTCTCTCGCTCTCTGTCTCTCTCTCTCTATGCCTTTTTTTTCTCACACTTCCTTATACTCTCTATCTCTCGCCAACCTTTTTCTCCCCTTCTCTCTCTCTCTCTCTCGCTCTCTCTCTCTTTCTCTCTCTCTCTTCCCACTCCTGCTCCTCTCTAGTATCTAGTCAAAGGGTAATCCTAAGCTCCTTTAGTTATCTTTGAGAGGAATTTCCAGCATTTGTCATGATAACACTCCCGGTTCCTTGGATGAAACATAGGGAAAGCTCTCCAAAGCTAACTAAGGAGATACTTAGGGAATGCAACTTCTGCTAGAAACCTTCTGTGCTGTGTTGGAACGGCTGTTCTCCATGACGGCATTTCAGAGCACTATAGCAGAATGTTGTCTTCGAATGCAGACTGTGTTGTGCGTTTTATTTAAATACTTAACACGTTGGCCAATCATAAAGGAAACATGTGTTTTTCATCTCCACACTGTCTCAATAGAGATTTATGTCACGTCTACTGTTCATTCAACAACACGAAACATAGAAAGACAGAATATACAGAGGTATCAACTGAATGTGGCTAGTGAACTGACATTAAGTACCACAGGGACATGCTTAGCTAGCAGCTAAATTAAAGCCCTAGACCATCAGTAACAAGGAAATCGCAGACATCCATATACATGTATTACTAGGAATGAGCCTCTGACTGCAGAAACAGTGCAGGTTGCCTTGGAGAGATATAAAGTGCAATATGTTTTATGTTGGATTGATGTGGTTAGGGGCTTTGCAGGCCAAAGTGATTTACACCTTCAGAGAGAGGTTGGAAAGGAGGAGGAAGAAGGGGGAGGGGAGGGGGCATTTAGAGATTTATCATTTTTATGAACTTTTTACAAAAAGGGCCTGGCGTTCCAAAATCAACAAAACAGGTATTTAACCTGCCTCACGTCAACCCTGGCCCAAAAAAAAAAAACAGTCATGGGTGACATTCATCACTAGAGAGTAAGTGCACATTTGTTTATTTTCAAAATCTTTGCAAATGACTAAAGTACCTTTATTATTTTCCAGTCGCACATGTAAGAAACGTTAACGTTTTGCCCCTTAAATCAACCCCTTGACTAATGAGCGTAGTTCACATGGAGGTTAGGCCAGCCAGCAGATAAACCTTCACAGTGAGAATACAAGACCTCTCTTCAGCCTTAAATCTTACGTCTCTAAAAGATACACCCAAATTCAAAAGGTAATCCAGCATAGGACACGTCAAATCTTTTGCAGAAGGTCAAAAACGATATCATCGCGGCGTTGTCTTGTTAGGCATCCATCATCCATGATTCAAATTTTGAGCGAAGATGTAGTGACAAAAACACACAATTGGTTCAGGATAATGACTTTGGGCAGGGATATTGGTTTGTGTGTGAGGTAATAGAGTAAATAATCTAGGGGCTCTTTTTGGCAGATATGAGAGGTATCGCCGGCTGTCATAGTCTCCGCTGAGAGTAGGCATTAGAGAAAACTCTATTTAGCAAACGACAATTCAATTAGGGACATTCAGAGGGCTGGGTTATTTCCCATGAGGCCACTGCTTGCGGAGGCAATATTCAGATTTCATTGTTTTTAAAAGTGGATAAACGTCAGTGGTTAACTTCGAGTGCATTGGAAGCGTTTTTTGGGGGGGGTACATGTGGCCAAGGATCGGCTCACAATGACATCATGCAGGTCAAAATTATGGATAGATTTCATATATTCTTAATGTACAGTGGCAATATGTCACTTATTTGCGGGAGCACTTTAACCGTCAGCCACAATGGCCATGTATATTTCCATGTGCTTTACGGGCAAACGAGACATTTCTCATAGGTTAGCGTAAATTGTAATGGAAAGTACACATAACCCAAGTCGATTCTTGCGGTGAACCTTCGGTCAATACTGTTTAGCCCACAAATGAAAATGATATGTGGTTTTAAGTGGTCTGCCATAGACACTTGTCAGATACCTCTCCTTTTTTTGTGTCAGAGGAGTATATACTGTATCCATCATGACATAAAGGTCCAACTGTAACGTTGGCATATCATATGCATGCGAACAACTGGCCTTTATAAAATCCACAATTGCAATTTATGATCTCTAACACACGGCATGTATAGTACACATTCGAATGTACTGTCTTACTCACAGACACTCACACACTATCATATTTATGTGTGTGTGTGTGTGTGTGTGTGTGTGTAGCCATACACACCAAGTTTCACATATCAGAAGGCGTCTGAGCTCCACCTGTCTCCATATGAAAGATGAGCTCCAGGAGAGCGTTCAGGGAGGACCCGCGCTGCAGCAACAATGCATCATGGGTCACAGAGAGTCGTAAATCGTACCTCCTAAGGATGCAAGCGTAAGTAACTGAGATGCAAGCAAATCAATTGACAGTTTTACAGGCAAACTCGTAAAAAGAATCCTACTGGCTGATTATAATCCAATCAGGAGAGGCCTTTCCATGTGAACAGAGATGCATGTCATTAACTTCCTAGTCGTTATATTTTAGTATATGCTCATATAATTTTTTTTTACAATTGAGGGGTATTAGTGGATTTGTACTTGATATGCCATTTTGTCATAGCTTAGTTATGGCTGGTTAAGTGAGAGGCTTGGACCTTCAGCTGCCCAACTGGGTGTATTAAAAAAAAACTGGATACAGTACATATTTCGCACTGTAAAAATCTATACACGTTAATCATAGTTTAACAAAATATATTGATAGCGATGTAAGTAAAAACCTACGGGGACCATTTGGTAAGCATTGATGTCCTAAGCAGGAATGTGTGTTGTGCTGTATTTATGCAAGTAAAATAACCAATTAGAAAGTACGCAGTATCAATTTTGGCCAGGATGAAAATTATGTCTTTGTTAAAAGATATTGGAGTAAAATCCATTTGGAATGACTGCCTGTAAACACCTCCAGGATCTTTATTCATCCCAGAAAACCATTTTTGAAGAAGCACTCGGTCAAATCATAGGTATAATAATTTTCTGCCAACAGTGTACATTAGATATCTTCCCAGCAGACATATTGAATGGCAAAATACATGACACGATCGGACAGGCTACTAAGATTTATTCTGAAATATGAGGAGATCACATAACTAGGCCCGGAGAACTATAAACTGTAAACTCAAACTGACATCCACATTTAATCCTTAACCGAATCCCGTATCCTCTGTTCCACACGAGCTTTTGAAGAAAAGAAAAGTGCAGCGAATGCAGTCGGACACTAGGTCAAATCTCATTCAATCCCTTTTCTTTTTTTTTTTTTTCTTTTTTTTTAAAGAAACACAAGCTTAATCATTATCAGCACTTGGGTGACCGCCTGTCCTGTATCTGATGTTCAAATGTGCTGGCACTTCCATTCTCTGCTCTCAATGACAATAGGGGGTTGTAGTTACCGAGAGCAAATGTCCATATTCATTATTGGAACAAAGGGGTTTGATATCAGCACAGTGCTTAGGCAAGGCTTTCTCCTGTCTCTGTGGGCCAGTGGTATTTCAACACCCACAGACCGGCCAGTGCCCTTCTCCCTGACACTGGACGTACACACAAAAAAAGAAAGAAAGAAAGAAAGAGAGACACAGAGAGAGACAGACAGAGAGAGAGACAGACAGACAGAGAGAGAGGGAGAGAGAGAGAGAGAGAGAGAGAGAGAGACAGACATAGAGAGAGTGACAGAGAGAGAGAGATAAAATAAACTTCAGCAACGTTCTTTGTAGATTCTTTTTTCTTTTCTTTTTTTCGCTCTCCCGCTTTCTACCTCCTGCCTAGATCTCTGTTTGGCAAAGACAAAGTTTGCCTGAACTTTGTGTGTGCGCTTGTGTGTGTGTGTGTGTGTGTGTGTGTGTGTGTGTGTGTGTGCGCCTGTGTAAAGTCGAGAGAGGGAGAAAAAAAGAGAGTGACTGAGAGAAAGAGAGACAGAAGAGAGGAGAGAGGAGAGAAGAGGGGAAAGGGGACACAACAGCGACCATATGTTCAATGTGACCCTCATTATTCTCAATTAGAGCAGCCATCCATGGAGTGCTCTGGCTGCTAAAAAGCCCTTTGGTGAAATGGCACCCCCCTTCCCCCCGTGGCGGCCCAGGCGGGTGTCGAGGTGGAGAGCGGATCGTTCCTGTGCTCCTGGAAGCCTCGGAGGAGGAGCAGGGGACCAACTCTCATCTTCGCTCTTCCTCTCCTCCTCATCGCCTCCTTATTGTCTCCAGTTCTCCTCTCTCCTATCCACCGGTTTACCTTTTCTTCTTATCCTCTTCTCATCCTCCCCTCCTCCTTTCCTCTTCTTATCCTCTCTTTCTCTCCTCCTCCTCTCCCCGTCCATTTTTCTTCTCCTCCTCTCCACCTCTTATCCTCTTCTAATCCTCCTCTCCTCCTCTTCACCTCTTATCTTCCTCTCCTCCTCCTCTCCCCATCTGTTTTTCTCCTCCTCCTCTCCTCCTCCTCTCCGGTGACTGCAGACTGAAGCGAGTGGATGGAGAGTAATGAGGTCACATTGAGGAGGTGATGTAAAAGGCTAACCTTAAAGCCTGCCTCCTTAATGATATTACCAATCCTGCAGCGGGATCCTTCCTTAATGGCGTTGGATGTCTCATAAGGACAATGTGTTGAGAACGGCTTAGGTAAGGGGGGGGTCGGAGGGTCTTGAGAAACGCAGGTCCTGAGCTCTTTGTTCAGTGCGTGCTCAGTCTCTTCCTGGTGACTGCGTGCACGGGGAGCTGAACGGTTAACGGGGGTTGACATCAGAGCTTTATCGTTTCACTCCTCATCCTCCAGGTCAGAAGTTTGTGTCACTGTGTTCTTTCAAAATATTCCGTATCCTATTGTATAATCATATATGTTGATATTGCACATAGGACACTATATATCCCATGATCATTAATAAACAAAGCAAATAAATAAAACTGAAATTATTTAATTACAAACTTTTTCACAGAATGAATACATGTTGGTATTCTGTATCTGATGGCTTCGGCCTTTTTTTTCCCCACTAAGGACACACTGACATTACCCTCTCTTCCTCGTCCTCTTCCCCCCTGCTCCTCTTCCTCCTCCGCGGAACAAAGAAGGATGCGGGTGATGAAGTTGCTCCTAAGGAGCCTGAGTCAATGCGAGGCCTTGGCATTGAGCGGTGTCATTGATTCGACCCGAGCGGGGGCCGCGGGTGGAGCACTCCGGGTGACTGGAGCACATCACTCCCTGTGATCTACTGGGCCATCCCAGCGCCACCGCAGACAGGAAGACAAAAATAAACCAGGAAGTGGTAAACGTCCTGGGCCAGTCTGACGGGGCCGAGGGGTTTGGATCGGGGTCTGAACGGGGGCCCTTCTCTCGTCCTGGGATTGTGACGAAAGCTGGTTATCGCGCAGTACGTGAGGTTTGTCATTCACAGCCCCACACGTTACTGTAGAGGAACGCATTTCGATATCAAAAGGGTTACAGGTTTGATGTGGTTGATGAGAGTGACGCAATTCATCTTGGAATTTACGATTTAGGGTTTAATCACAAGACGCTGGACTTTTTTTTTTTGTTTAGTTCAGCATATGGTTTAGTGATGTTAACAAGTCCCACCGCTTGACAATTAGTCCATTTTCTGTCTGTCCTCCGTGACTCAAAACAAGAATGACCTTTCCCTCCAGGTCGACCTTCTGTCAAGGCTCTCTTTGCTCTTGCTGTTGGAGAACATAGTACAGATATGACACAAAAAACTATTTCCCCACTCAGACGCACGAAAATCCACATACCAAAGCACAATCCACCCTCTGTGTGTGTGTGTGTGTGTGTGTGTGTGTGTGTGTGCGTGTGTGAGTGTGTGTGTGTGCACCAACCAGAGAAACGAGAGCCATACAAGTCTGAAATTGATGACTGCGCTGCTACAAGTTCATGACTTTGACCTGCAGGGCAGTTTGATCCTCTGACACGGAGTTTATTTTTCCAGCGCTAAGGCCTGATATTCCTAGCACTTAATTTAAGAGTGCAGTTAAATCAAAGAAGCCATAATACGTCAAGTGATCCCGCGACGGGGGGTAGAGGAGGCACGAGAAGGGGAAGGGAGGAGGGGGGGGGCGGGGGGATGGAGAAAAGGGGGAGGGGGGGTGAAAGGAGGGAAAACAGTAAGTAATGAAAAAGCTATGATTGCTTTTCTGTCCCTCCAAATGACAGTTATCACCTCAATGACCTGCTTCGGGCTGGGCCATCTAGAAATGACACGCCGAGGAATAACGTCACCTAACAGGGTAGTTACAAAAATCAATACCAAACCCATTTCAAAGACACTCACTGCCCCTTTGTGTGTGTGTGTGTGTGTGTGTGTGTGTCCGTGTGTCCGTGTGTGTGTGTGAGGGTGTGTGTGTGTGTGTGTGTGTGTGCTTATGAGGGGGGTCTGGTGTAACATTCATTTATTGAGTAGGCCTAAGGGTCCCAAAAACTAACTTTTCTGATACACACATTACCTCCCAAGCAAAGGAATTCTGAAGGCTAAGCAGTAATTGCATTCTCAGTCTATTACTTAAGTCATATATAGACAGATGCCTATAACCCCATACCCCACAATCCACTCCTATACACATGCAAACACACACACACACAAACTCTCTGAAGTGCCTTTCATTGTATGTGGAGTACGGCTTAATTCTAACCCCCCCACCCCCCCCCCCCCTCTCTCTCTCTCTCTCTCCGCTGTGACACTTTTACCTAAGCTCGTTATTGGCGTCTGAGAGAAGAATGACTCTGTGGTCCACTGGCTGCCCTGTCTAGGAATCAATACTCCCAGCTTTCTGACATTCACTCTGAACACATGTAAACTTGTGAGGGGAGGCCGCTACGACTATCTGGGTCTTGTTGGACTCGGCAAACATCTCCATACATAACGGCGTCTGATTTGTTGTCAATACCCAATCAGGTGAAGGTGTGGGGGTGTGGGGGGGGGCTGCCTGATGTGGTGTGTCCGTGGCGACGCTAAGCAGTGTGGAACAGACGGATGGCTCTGGAAGACATCAGACTCAAGGCCGTGTCAGCCGGCTGCTGGGGGTGAAATACAGCCCCACGTCGACAGGCCGAAACACACGACCACGGCTCCTCCGGCGTGAAAGAGCTCAGCCTGAGGAGGTAGGGTCGATAGAGCCTGGACCCTTCAGAATGGGCTCTCATTAACGCAGCTCTCTCAATAGCTGTCTCTCTTTCTCACTCTCTCTCTCTCTCTCTCTCTCTCTCTATCTCTCTATCTCTCTCTCTCTCTCTCTCTCTCTCTATCTCTCTCTATCTCTCTCTCTCTATCTCTATCTCTCTCTCTCTAACGCCTCTCGTTCTTTTTGTCGACACTGCCATGGAAAAGAACCTTTGTTGTTGTTGTTGTTGTTGCTGTTGTTGTGTTTGTGTTGGGGGTGAAACACATTCACTGATCCGTTTGCAAAGAAGAGACTCTGTGCTTTGTCCGGTGTGTATGGAAGGTGTCTGACAAAACCA
>JAVQIZ010194834.1:0-10904 GCA_036023535.2 Galaxias brevipinnis | reverse complement strand
CCCCCCCCCCCCGCCGCCCCCCCCCCCCCCCCCCCCCCCGCACGGCATGGGACTTCCTACCTTAGAGGAACCGTTTCGGGCCACAGCCCCCCGAGTCAGAAGGCCCCATTAGAATGCGGCGGTGTGTTTACCTTTTTGCTTGGAGAGCAGAGAATAATGAGGGCCTGTTCTTCGCGCATCTGTATTTAGCTGTGATCATTCTCCCGTGGGCTAATCGGCGCTGGGTTAATGCTCACACAGACAGCTTAATGGGAATAATCATTACCTGACATTCATTATTTCTATGGCGCGGACCAAGGCCAGCGCACGTGTTTGAGCGAGTCGGTGTGTGCGCGCGTGTGCTGTTTATGGGTGCGTCTGTGTCGCGCGATCTATCTCTCTCGAGTCCCGCGGCTCAGAGGTAGGGTGTATCAACCAAGGCCCAAGAACACCTATTGAATATACACTCATTCATTTATTGGTTCATATTTCATTTTAATGAACCAGTAATAAATAGTTTCACATCCTGTTGTGTACGTAATTGTGAGTTTCTACATGTAGGATTGTTTGTCTCATTTACTTCAAGTTCCATGGCATGATATAAAGGTTGGTTCAATAGATGATCTACTATCCATCAGAGAGTGTGACTGGTGAGCTGTTTGGGCAATGGGCTCAGATAGAAACACCAAGAGTTTGCTCGTGTCTGGGATTTAGACTTGTTCAAGCTGCTTTCATAGCATCAGGTAATAACCTTCTATTCCGGAATGCCTGAGGAAATGGATTTCAAATGATACCCCTTAGCAATTCTACTGAGCTTGAGCGAGGCCTTGATCAGATGGGGTTAGTTACGGTGTAAGGCTGTTGACTGATCAGTAGGGGGCACTCATCCCACTGATATGTGCACCCTGCACGTTTTTGCTTCACCTTTAGCGCAAAGCAGCGCCAGTTGGTGCTGGTTCATTATTTTGTGATTATGAATCCCCCAAGTGTTGCTGCCTTCAGAGATACTCAGGCATCAAACTACAAATTAGATCACTTTCATAAAAAAGAGCTCTGAAATTAGCCCTATGATATGGGATGAGCGTTGTGTTTCAGCTCACATAATATTTGCGTTCAATGTTGGAATTTGCCAAGGCAAAAGAAGAACATTTCCACGTTCTGTACACTGAGTGTGACTTCTATCTCATGTTAGCTCCACAGTCTCTCAGAGAGATCAAGAGGAGTGTGAAGCAAAACCAAAAGTTGGACCATAATTCAGGATGCTTTCACCAAATTCAATTAATCCTGTCCCCCCTCCCCTACTCTCTCTCCCTGGTGACACCCTCCTCCCCTGTACTCCCCTCCTCAGCCCCGCGGGCTCTCGGACAGAGAGTCCATTAGACACACACAGACACGACGACCCTTAAAGAAACAAAAAGTCACCGAGGTGTCCGATGACGAAGACGAAGTGGTGTGAGTGCGTGCGCGGGATGAGGCGTCGGCGTACGCGCGGTGAGAGAGCGTGTGCACGTGCGTGTGTGTGTGTGCGTGTGTCACAGCGCAGGCTAATGGAGCTAGACCACTGAGAAGGAAACACGCATCAACACCCCCAGCGCCTCGGCTGCGCTAATAGCCGGGGCCAGAACTGAGCGCAAAGAGGATGGGGGTGGGGGGTATAGAGAGCATCTAACTTTAAGAGCCTCCTCCTCCTCCTCCTCCTCCCCCCACTGTGTGTGTGTGACAGTCAGACGCTGTGTGCCACTCAGGGACCCCCAGCTGAGCCACATTTGGGAAATGCCAGTGAGCATGTGTGGCGTGCTTGGCTAGGCCAGGACGGACAGACGAGCGAAGAGCGAGACACACACCAGCGGGAGTATGTACGCTCTTCCCAGGGGAGTCAGCAAGACTTCTCCCACTGACACATGCACACACACACACACACATACACACGTTCTGCCTGCCCCAGCTAAGTCCCTTCTTGTTCTCAGGATGTATGCCCTGACAAGCGCATCTCTCAAGTGGAAAAGTGCCCTGATGATCAATCATCTGGGGAGGCTTGTGTGTGTGTGTGTGTGTGTGTGTGGGATTTAGGTGAGGCCACACATTTTGAACTGATTGCCTGTGTGTTGGTGTGGAGACAGACATATGTGCGCCGTGCTGCCTGACTGTATCTGATCTAGCACCAGAGTATGTTCTCTCACCTGATCCTCGGTGGTTAACACTGTGATCAAAGCACTTACAGTAGGCTTTGGAGCAGTCGTACTCCATCAGGATTAATAAACTTGGGTGGCCCCAGAGGCATCACACACCACATTTCTTTGAGGGGGCACAGTTTCACACTCCAAATCTATTATCGCTCAATATAATTTTTTTTCAATGGAGGCGTTTGTATATTTATTTTTGTCCCAACTTTAATTATTTTGATATGCCAGCAGACAAACAGTGACATTGACGAGCGCTGTGCTTTGGAAAAGTTTTTTTTAAAAACTATTTCAGAAAAGACACAAGACTGAAAAATGTGCACACCAGTCACATCTTTACATAATGGTGTAGAGGCACTTGAAGTTTGAAACACGCTGTATTTTGCATGGAAAAAATGGTAGGTTGGCAAGATTTTTCCACCATTAGTACTGCTAATTTTGAGCCCTGACGAATACTAGGGATTTGATTTTGAACTATTGTCTCAAATAATTGAGGGGGCATGTGCCCCCTCTGTGTGAATGGGCACGACGCCTCTCGGTGGCCCTGGGTGGGCTTGTCAGTTGCAGGAGAAAAGGCATTGGTCAACCTTTGCTGTAGAGCCTCTCAGTCAGACTGAGTCCGGAGGAGAAAGGCATCGACGATGATGCACTCCATGTGTTTTGTCATGTCAGTCTAGGGAACTGTCATGTAAGGCAAGTGGCTCCAGCAGAGACTTCCCACCTTTTCCTTTTCGTCAGCCAGCCATTGCCCAAGCACACCGAGCAGGGCCTCAAAGAGTGAACAGGCCCACTGTGACCCTAAAACCCTGACCCTTGACCTGAACAACTGGCCCTACAAGGCTTAGGACACGACCAATCGTGTTGCGAGCTTCAGACAAGGGATTAAGCCCAGTTCGCCTTTCCATCTCTCGCCTGCCTCTCAATTTTCTCTCTCTTTTTTCTCACACACACACACACACACACACACACACACACACACGCAGTTTTGCCTGGAGTGGGACTGTCACAATAGCTTAGTATGACGGGGCTCACCAAGGCTTGGTCACAGGTCAGCAAATACAAAAAGAATAATAACATTCTGCAGTGACAATGAATCTGCTGGAGCCCACAGAGATGAAGTGCATCAAAATTAAGCAGACGCTGCTGTCAGTTTATTCCATTTGAACTTCTACTTTTCCATGCCATTTCTTTTGTTTTCAATTAAGAAAGTGTTAAGTTTTGATTGCATTTTCTTCACTTCACAAAGACGTTATGATATGTCATGCATAATGCAGTTTTTACAATACATTTGACATAATTCATTTGCAGTAATATTATTTTTTATGAAATCACTCAGGACCATTCGTTGAGGATACTAAACTACATTCAGTCATTATAATTCCGCGTAGGGAAAGTGCTGGTGAAATTGCTTATTTGATCTAACATGCTGTTTGAGTCATTTTTTTTTTACTAGTGCAGCCAATTACGCCGCAATTACGCAGATATTGATTAATTTATATATTTTTTTTATACAAAAACTAACGTGGGTTAACTGTGAACTTGAAATGATTTTGCCCGTCTTAGCAACCCCCTTGTGGTGTTGTGTTTGTTTGTGTGTGTTCTTGTTGTTGTCGTCTTCTGGAATATAGGTGTTTTTCTTTGACACAACAATGACATTGGGGAGAACTGGAGCAGAATACGACTTCAAGGTTGGATAAACTGATCACTCGCAAATACAATTACATTCAGCTGCAGACCTCACGCACACAGGCAAACACTCACCCACACACACTCAACGTCCTATATGATGCTGTAAATTTGTATGGCACGGACTCGCGGTGCTCCGCGTACCGTGGTGTGTTTGCGTGTGTGGGTGTACGCTCTGTTCTGACTTGAGTGTCTAAGCGGCGCTGTGATTCGACTCGGCAAGTCGCCCGCCCTGTGATGAGACACGAGCAGGCTTTAACACACTCATATGATGTTGTTCAATTGAATTAAAGAGGATAGGTTTAGTCTATCAGCGGCTATTAGCGACGGGGGAGCTCGGTGTATCATGCACCCCTGCTCTCCTCCTCCGCTGTCAGGGAGAAGCTGAGGATGTTACATCCTGTTATCATAATTCCCAATTCACGCAGACCATAATCTGGTCGTTAGGGCCCCGTTATCCTCGCTGAAACATTACGCAAACACGTCCCTCTGTCACCGCGGTAACCCAAGTGGACTAATGCCATAATTCAATATTGGGTGTTTTGGAGGAATTGAACCGCTGTAAAAGAGTCTCTTGAAACACACTGGGTGGAGATGGGAGGGCACCACTGCCTGAGGGGCTAGGTCTCCAACTCAAGGGGAAACTGGCTAACAAGCAGGAAGAGAAGACCATAAAGTATGATATTTTGGGCAACACATTATGATATTGGGGGGAAAAAACAAATAGAAATAAAAAACTGATTTGACCCATCGTTTAATTGACCTCCTTATTTATTGAAGTCTACACTAATTCTGTTATCATAATGTTTCTCTGCATGTGCACCTTCTCTCTGTCTAAACAGCTCTTCAGCTCCGGGTAATTACTGTGGTAATCTCTCCATACTGCAACATTCTTAGTCACCGAATGTCACTGAGCAATCATCCTCAACCATGTCAATGATCCTGCTCGAGGGAGAGGCCCAGCTCCGGGGCCTTGTTGAAGCCTGGGGCTGTAGTGGTTGCGCTGCCTGGCTAGGGCCACAATCAGCTAGGACACACTCTCTGTCTCTCTCCCTGATGTCCTGGTCCTTTAGGCATTCCAATGACAAGGAATGGGGTTATCATGTGTGTGTTTGTGTGTGCGTTTGCATGTGTGTGTGTGTGGTGTGTGTGTGTGTGTGTGTGTGTGTGTGTGTGTTTGTAGGGGTGCGTGTTGGCATGTGCTCACTGAGAGTGAAGGGCATGTCTTGTTGTGGCTCTGTGTTAGAAGACCTGTAGACAGAGAGATAGTGAGAGGCAAAGAAGGAACAACACACGGTAAAAAAAGTTGAATTCACTGTGAGAAACTAGCAGCTGTGGATGCCAGAGGAGAACCGTGAAAAAAACGGTGCAGACATCATTTCAATGTTACGGTAAAGATTTTTGGCAACGATAAACTGTTCACATTCAAACCTTATTTGTCAGCCTACATTGTGTACTCGAATAAAAATGTACAAAACAGTGGTTCATAATTTGCGTTGTGAAAGGGTTAACTTTGCTGCGCTCACAGGTTTCCGTTGCGTGACGGTGACAGCGGAACGACTGTGAGAGACAACCAAAACAACAGAACCTGTCTTTCCCCTCTCAGCGTCACAACACAGCTCCGACTCCTGAACGACTTGTCTACAGAGACGTGGTGGATACTCGTCCTCTTCGTCGCTCCTCGCCCTCCTCGTCCCACTGCAACTGTGCCATTCGTCGACGCTCAGGAGAGGTCAAAGACGCTGGGAAGAAGACGTTTCTACCTCTCTTTCCTGCACGTGACCAGTACCCTTACGGTCCATATTTTCTGTGCCATCTCGCTGTCTTTTGTCCTCCCTCTCCGTTCCTCTGCTTAGCTATAACCTCTGCTGTGCCAAGGCCCAGGGGCAGGTCAACCCCAGCCCTGTGGGGGGTGTTTTGTTTGGGGCTAAGGTCAGGGGTAAAGTCGACAGAGACAAAATAGAGCAAAGACCAATGTCGAAACCATGAAGCATTAGTATGTTACGATACAGAATGGCCTCTGGCCTTAAATGATAAAAGGGTCATTCATCTTTCAAAACATCAACCAAGTTCTATACTGCCACTGTGTGTTCGGAAGGAATTTATTAAACCTTTTTAATCTAAACGTTCTGAAAAAAAGAGCATGATGAGGCGCTGCAACCAAATTAACGAATCATTCCTTTGTGTCATACTATAATCGTTTTTCGGACTTAGAGGCATATTTTATACAAGGGCTTTTCATATATGTGGGTTCATACTGGAGGAGTCTGGGGCAGGATCCTGGAGATGGGTTGAAAGGGCCACGAACGTGTGGATGTCTAGAAATGGCCCGGGCCTTCTCGGCTGGATAGAGCCAAGACGTGAGGAGTACCAGGCTATCAACCCCAGCAGAGGGGCTTTCAGGGTCAGGCGAAGGCCCTTTACTCTGTCCACATATACCGACCCACCAACCCCTCACTGCCTCCCGTGGCTCTTAGACTTTCTCTCTTGGCCGAGCGGGGGGCCAGGGAGTGCCTCATCTGAAACCTCCCGACAGGTTCAGACACAGAGACGAAGATCGCTGGGCAATGAAGCAAGTGGAGGAGGAGAGTCCAGTCTGCTCGACACCCCTCACTTTGCCTCAGCGCACTGGAGCAGTGAGCAGACTAGCAGGCCGTGAGCTTGAGCCTGGCCTACAGGCTGTGGAGACCCAATCCCAGGAATTAGGCATGGCCGCCCAGGGAATTAGTCACACAAATACACACCCACACATGCACATGCACACACACACACACACACACACACACACACACACACACACACACACACCAATATAATGTCCGAAATAATGTGATCTCCTTCCACTCCTCATTAGTCACATTTAGTCTGGTCTGGGATGACGCGAGTAAGTGGTGTACGTAGTGTGTGTGTGTGTGTGTGTGTGTGTGTGTGTGTGTGTGTGTTGGCGTCAGCTGATGTAATGACTGCGGGAGCATATGCACTAACTCAGTGGTAGTCACAATACGCAGAGTGGTGTCACAGAGTGGGAACGGGAACCGGATCGCGTTAACGCACGCCTCCACATCCAGCCCCGGGGGTCGCTTCTCATCACCATCCCCTCTCCACCTCCTCACCACGGAGAGAGAGACAGGACAGGGAATTAGACAGAGGGAGAGGGAGAGGGAAATGGGGGGAATAAGAACGAAGCCGTCCATCACATTGGAACCCAGTGGGCAGCGTAAGCCAGGTGAACGGTGGCGTGAGCGCGCAGAGAAGCGTGGGCTGATGGTGGGGGGGATGGGAGACGCGGGGCCGGCCTCCCGACGCCTCCAGACACAGTGACAGGCAGGCGGGGCGACAAGACGCCGTCCGCGTCCCAGGCAGAGATCCACAGCAGAGGGACCGGACGAGGGGAAGAGAGGGGTCTGGTCCGCTCCGTCCGGATGTGCAGTGGAACGAACGCGTGTCCAGTCCACTGACTTCACAGATCCCTGGGCCAGTCAACCGGCACTCACCTGGAGACAGTAACCACCACCACCACGACACACACACACACACACACACACACTGACGGTCAACACCAGAGGAACACGCCATGTCTACAGCCTGCATGCGGTTCATGAAAGGAACGACACTGAGAAATAGTTTCAAGAGTCTCTTGGATGTTCTGAATTGTTGGTGCATAAACACACTGTCCGCAGACCAAGTGGATAACATTGCAGGCAGTATAAGTTGGGAAACTCTTTGTCATTTCATTAGTAAGAAGAAATGCAATGGCTAAACGTAATGTCCCATCAATTGATTAGACATTTTATATTCATGTACCCAGGATTGATTGAGTTCACTTTCCACTGTCCTCTATTCTAATTCCAGTCTGGGTGTAGAAGCGGATTACAAGAAATCTGAATGGATTCATCTGATTAATCAAATTGATATAAACGACAAAAAGGCATATGTGATGCAAATAGAATCAAGAGGCTTTGATTTGACATTATACATACCTACTTTGTTAGTAATTACTACCTCATTACAGTTTCAAAGTAATCTGCCCAACACTGCATAACGTCCTTAAAACCCTTAATGAGAAGCTTCATCAGTCTCCGGTGACACTCCACAGACCCGGTGACTATTTTGAGCTTGAATATAGAAACCAGTTAACGTCTCGTCACAATCCAACGCCAAGACAGGGGCAATTACAGCTGCTCTCTGAAGGGGGCCATTTAAAAGGTGCCTGTACGTCCTGGATCTAAACACCAGTCCATTTAAGTTGCCTGTACGTCGATGACTTAATAGGAGTCTATTTGAGTTGCCGGCGGCGGCGGCGGGTTATGGATTTAATAGGAGCCTATTTAAGTTGCCTGTATGTTGAGACGGAGCCGTGGCCCCCGTTACCGCTCCCGTGTTCGGAGAAGACGTCACCTCGTGTGGAGATGTCACCGCGGAGCCTGGCTCTGAAGCCCACCGCATGTAATTAATGCACATCCACCCTGTTGTGTAGCCAGGCAGGCCTGTCCTCTGGGACCGTGGCGAGGCACGTCGTGTTTATCTTTAGCCCTTTCCCTGTAATTATGACGGGGAACGAACGGAGAGATATGCGTTCGACAGGGAGAGAGCGGCGGGAAAGTTTTTGCTTGAAGTTCTGTTTGTCTTACTTACACTGTCTTTGTTGTTCCTGTTGGATTAAACCTCGGTGGAGCAGTAAGGATGAGAAATGTAAAATAAAACAATTAACAATTAGATACATGATACCATATCATGACGATGGTGAGGTGAAGATAAAGATGATGATGACGACGATAATGATGATGATGAGGATGTTGATGGATATCAACTAATGCACCGTGTTCTGGGTTAGCCCTCGGATTTAAAGATTTTGGCACTTTATATGTGATCTGTTGAAATGTTTAGCCCCTTTCTTCTCCAGAGCAGACCTATCATTGGACTAATGAGGCTAACACAGAGGGAGTTTAAGCTAATTTGGTCTCATTTATCCATGGTCGCTACATGCAATAGACCTTAACAGCACATTGAGATCTTTGAGGTTCCATATGACTAATTGGTTCTAATATGATTAGCGGGAGCTCCAAGGGCTAATCTAGGGTCGGAGAGGATTAGCAGATTATTTAAACTAAAAATATGTTCCCCTCCAGCTATAATCTTTATACACACTTCATCTTGGACTACAAGTCCCAGAACGCAGTGGGGTAGCGTCACCATGTAAGACAGCTCAGTCAATAAAATGTACAGGGACACAGTGAGGAGGAGAAACAGATGAAGTAGAAAGATAAAGGAAAAGAGCGGAGAGGGAAGGAAAGGAGGAGGAAAATGAGATGGACAAGAAGGGCACGTTTTTTGCAATAACATACTTACAATTAATGGTATTACTGATGTATAGCACTGTACTGCTCAAATTATGATTATTAAATGAACTCAATATCAAGCTACTAACAGTGTTTTGAGTATTACTTCAAATCTAATCTCGTACTGATTCTTATGTAATCTGTTGGTTAATCTAAAATGCATAATCTAAATCAATTATCTATAGATTTGAACAATTGCACTGCTTTATGGCCTCTTTCAAATGAGAAAAAAGAGAAAATGTAGCAAAAATAAAATAGAGCTACTTCCAGATAGGATATTTGAATTAAGAGCACAGCCTATTTAAATACATTTCTTCACAATCAATACATCAAGTGATAAAATACATGTGGGCCATTTTACATACCATGTTAATTAGTTAAAATTAACTCCAACTTAACTCTAATGAAGATCAAAAGCAAATATTTATATTTTAAACCACAAAATCACCATATCCTCCTCCACCAAAACAATACAGCCACCCCTGTGCATTGGGTAGCAATCTATTTATAATTCATATTTAAATATCTGTATTAGGACTACAAATACAACTGAATAAAACAAAACTTTATTTGATTTTAGTGAGTTGATTAACTGCGAAATATTCCCCTAAATTCGTACTTTTGTTTATTTTCATTGATGAATCATACGTATTCAACTCTGCATTTGTGAATTTTATTGGTTTGCATTACATTAAATCCAAAAGTAAACTTCAAATAAGGATGCCCTATAACATATTTACCAGATAAGATAGAAAAATCCAAACTATGTGATCGATCACTTTCCACTCTGACCACAAACTACTACAGGACTTGCCAATTAAAATTAATTTTCTTAAACATTTGATATTAGTGCCACTTACTCTGATCAAAATGTTTACTGACAGTTGGTCAAATGTGTTGGAACCTAAAAGGTTCCTGAGATTGTAAAATATCTCGTACAAGAAGAGTCAGTGGGCCGGAGCCACAAACAGTGGGAGCCAGAACTGTGATTGACTGACTCATTTATTTGGACCACATAATGCAAGCAGATGTGGCAAAACCCCTCTAGAAAGCATAGAAAAGGACAAGAGATGTAAATACAAATCAATTAAAAGGTGTTAGATAAAATTTCAGTTCATTTGATTGTCTTAAACTATTATGAGACCTCAGATCAGCCTTCATGGGGCTCTATGGCACATTGCTGAGGTGATCCTCCAGCTGCCTGCTTGACATCCAGAACCACCTTGTTGGGCTCCTCCAGGGACGGCGCACACAGAGTGACAAAGAGGCCATCATGACTTCACGGGGCCCCCTAGGGGCCAAGCCCACTAATGTGATGCTTCTGGTTGGCTGAGCAGGTCATGGGTACGGGGCACTAGTGTGTTTGTGCGTTAGTGCTTGTGTGTGTTTGTGTTTTGGGCGGGGTGAGAGACGAGTTGTTCACTTGCAGCTGCTTACCTGGGGGGCTAATAATGCATTATGGTGCGGTGTAGGAGTACGTGTGTGAGTGTGTTCTGTATCTGGTGTGTGTGTGTGTGTGTGTGTGTGTGTGTGTGTGTGTGTGTGTGTGTGTGTGTGTGTTTGGTGTAGCACACTGGGGCTCCATGCAGCTGCCTGCTGGGGCTCCCAGAGGGAGGCGAGCGCCCACGGGGAGAAGGGGGTAGCGGAGGGGAGAACACCTCCTCAGGAGACCCCTCCCCCCCTCCCCGTTGTCTTAGTCCCACTCCTCAACCAAACAGCA
>JAVQIZ010194817.1:0-14374 GCA_036023535.2 Galaxias brevipinnis | reverse complement strand
CCCGCGCGGGGGGTCCGTATTGCGCCCCTCTAGATCATTCACCACGGCCACACAACCCCACCACTCACAACGCCCCGCGCATAAATTCAGGCCCCCAGCAACACTGACCCCCCCCCCCCCCGGGGCCCCCACCCCGGCCCTCCCTCGTTCGTTCGCGGAGGGTGCCAGAATGACAAAGTGCAAAAGAGAGGCCTGGTGGCAGGAAAGGAGAGAATCCTATCAGTGCATGAATTTAATTACCACTCAGACGGGACCACATAATGAGGAAAAGGTGGATTTGCAAGAGACTCGCATAATTCATTGTACTTTTCTCATTTAAACTTCCCCAGCCCTTATCCCCTCCTCTGTCTTTACCGAACAGCACCACATTGCTCTGAACTACGGTCCAATAATTTCTTTTTAAACCCGAAAACATTTGCATAGCGGGAATTATATGTGCGCCGTGTGTCAGTGAAAAAGAATGTGTGCAGCCTGAGAGCACAGGTGGTTGAAATCAGCTTCTATGTGAAGCTTTCTCCCTTGCCGCCTAATTCTTCTTCCATGGCAGTTATGGATGGCAGCGTGGTACAGAAGCTTCCTCGCCAGATTCATGGTCTCCGAGAGGCTGTGCATCTCAAGCCGACGCAGCTTCTGTCCCACTAAACTAAATTACAATAAACTAAACGGTCCTACAATTTCTAGGTCTCTGAGCAATACACATACTGTATATGTTTAATGACTAGCAAATATTAAAATGACATTCCTCTTTTCCCTATGAAATGTAAAGTTCACTGAGAAACCATTATTTTTTCAGTTTTACATACAAAGCTATGATAGATAAAATTAGACCGATGTTATTGTAGTCTAAAGATAAATTGGCTCTGCTTAGCCATTGACCAGTACCAGCTGGGTTTCCCTCAATCATTGCCTTTTAAAAGTACCCGTAATAACTTAACCTCATTGACACAGCCTTAAAGCTTTCAATGGGCTAAATTATTTGACTTGTTACGATAAACTAGCACTAGCCTGATGCCAACTGTCTGTGTGTGTGTGTGTGTGTGTGTGTGTGCATGTGCGTGTGTGTGTGTGTCTGTAGGCTTTATAGGTGGTTGAAACTCGACGCCGGGGCCTGTTGGATTCATATGAAGGGCTTCTTTCATGTCCTCATGTCCGTCCAGTATCCGGCACGACTCGTCCAGCCTGAATCAAGTGCTTCCTTATGCCAAGTGTTTAGTCAGGGCTTAAGAATATTAAACAAACCTTTCAGCAAATAAGTGTTGGGCAACCCTGTTGATGGGGAGCGAATGTATATATATACGAAAGGTGTCAGTCAAACGCCATCAGTTTCGGAGAGAAAATAGTCAGTGTGTCATGTTGTTTTTCTCATTGCAGTCCTCATCACCTCTCCTGGCCACAATGGCGTTTCTGGTCGGACATCATCATGAGGAGAGGCCCAGACTGAGCCTTAGATGGCTTGTACGATGTTGTAAGCACCAGCAGAATTTGAGCCTTTTCTGACTTGGTTCCGTTTCTTATATACTGGTGTTGAGGAAAACGTTTTTTGTACTTTTTCTGGTCCTCACTTAAGGGGAGGTAGACGAGAGGGACACAAATATTCGGAATGTTGGGGTATTTAAAAAAAAGTGTTTTGAGGCTGTGATAAGTCTCCAATGAAAACGATTTACTGCAGGACTAATCCTTCGTGTTTTTTTAAGCTACTGGAGAAGCTTGTTGCCTCTGCCTGCATCCAATCCGTTTGCTATCTAGATGCCAGAGCACAAGTAGCAGGACACTGAAGTCCACAAATCAAACTCTAGTCGGAGACACATGTATTTTCCCTCACAAATTGATGTCACCAGGCAGCAGAAGGGAGATGACCCATGTACAGTATATGAAATACAGTGTAAGGGAGGTGCCTGGCCAGCCTTGGGATGTCTGCTGTCCAGGTCCATATGTGAACGAGTACAGTGAAAATCCTATAAATAGTGCAGGGGTTAATTTGATTTAAACTGAAATGGAAACATGTTGTGACCTGGGAATTACAAACGGCTGTGTGCGAGGCCTGGTGGCCAGGTTTTGGGGCGGCCATCTTTTTTTTCAGTGGCCCATCACTTCCAGCTGGTTTTCTTTTAGGGGAATACAGGGTTCTTTGATAGTCTGGGGCTTTTGTTACACTTGCTACTCATCAAGCGGAGTTTGAAAAATTGCTAGCAGGTTGGGAACACCTGCGTCTCCCTAAGCTCCATTTCCCCCACTCCATTTTCGTAATGAACAAAGAGCTTAGTTGAGGTTGAAGATGAAGAATGTGCACTCCTTCTATCATTTCGTGTGAGTTATTTCTGTACTGAAGCAAATTATGCAACCTTTTTGATTTGGCACATCAACGCGGTTAGCTAAACAGCAAGGACAAGGAATTCTGAAAAAAAGATTAAAAAAAATAACTGAATGGTTAGAAAGGGATACAAAAGGGTTTGAACATCAACATGCATTCACAGACACACAGGCATACTCAAACGTACACACACGCTTATTTGCAGAGCAACTTATGGTAAATACAATCCTAAAGGAGGAGAACGGTGGACCCCTACTGCCTCTGTGGTCTACTGGAACAAACAAGAGAAACCCCACCACACACACACACACACACACACACACACGCACAAATGCAAACATGCACACTAGGCCTCAACCCCAATCCACACTAACACACACACACATACACACACACACACACTCCAGCCCCCTCCTCCTCCTTACGCGCATACATACACACAAACAGAAATGAAAATGCATTGAACTGGAGAGAAACCGAAGAGATTGTTAGCTTTTGGCACTGTAGCATTTCGAGCAACCTGTACTGCTTGCGTGAGGGACGAAAGTCTCTCTGATTGATTTATTAGCTTAAAGGAATGTACTGTGAATGTATTGTCATTTGTCTTTTCTTGACATCTCAGTCTGTTCTTTGGTTGCAATAATAATTTATTTTCTTTAAAAAGTCACTCCACTGAAAAGGCTTTGAAAACTATTTATCTTTCCACCCCAAGGCAATTTCCTCTTGTCCAACAGTAGTGCAAGGTGATGTTTGCTCTTTGCTATATGCATATGCACCACTAATGTTGTGCTTCAGTCATAATAACACCAATAAATAGTTAGGTTGTTGATACTGCTTCACAAAAAGGCAGGACATTAACCTAATATGAGTCATCCAAATATTTAAAGGTTAAACCTCTTCTTTTTTTGTGGTGGTGGTTCCCATGCGTGGACACTCATCCTACCAGAGTGTTCCATAAACAAAATGCATACTGGCAACAGTTCAAGACCTAGCTCTCTAAGGGAAACACTCTAAGGTCTCACCTCAAAATTCTGAGACCAGAGTGATGGTGTGTGTGGTGTTGTATAGATAAGCACATTCAAATCCAAGCAGTCCTACACAAGTATTGATAGTTAGGAATGACCAACATGCAGTGTGTGTCGGGCTCCTCTACCAAGAAGGGAAAAGTGTTTAGCAACGGAGGGGAAGCACAAACAGACGAGGTCCGACGGAAGGCAACCTTCTCCGTGAATAGATGCCTCTGGCTTTGAGAAGCTTAGCCTTTTTAATTGGCCAATATGGTCTTGGGAGCATGATTATGGAATTCCAGTAAGTTCTGGAAAACTCCCACCATTACGGCGTTATAAGAGACCGTGCCAGGTGCTTGGAGCGGGTTCAAATAGAGGACTGGAGTGCTGCTTCATTCAAGGGGACTAAGGGGTTTGAGAGAGAGCGTTTTGTTTGGGGATAGGAAGGACCATGTCTAAAAGATGGAGGTCAATAGTGTGACGGAGGCCTACTTACCCATCACGCCCCTCGGCTCTCTTCTCAAGAGACAAACAGCTATTGTAGCGCTGGGTTCTTGCTAAGGGGTCCCCTTTCAAGAGGAGGCTTTCAGGGGTAATGTTAACCCTGTTGGATAAACGATCGTTGTGTGTCATATGGTCAAACACTTCAAACCACTCTCTAATGTGTACCTTTTCCCTCTTATCTGATTTCAAAGCTGCTTGAATTGATATCAGTTTAAACTGTGAGAGCCATTTGATCTGGGTTTCGCGGGAGCGCAGGGGAGAGTGCGGTAGCATACGAAAAAGTAATCTGCAAGACAAAGACGACTCCTTGATACAGGAACCCCTCATAGGCTTTTGCCTTTTCCCAGAAGGCTGTGAGGAATCCTTGGATATTCTATCCAGAGAAGGGCACAATATGAAAACCACCAGTTCACACTGAAGGTACATTTCTGCTATTGCGCTGACCTTGTGAAATATTACGTTTTTCGGCTTTATTTTGTCTTGAATACAAAAACACAATCAGCACGCATTTCTAAGTAAAAACTTTGCCCTGGCATGTTTTCAGTGCATCAATTGCAATACTGAATTATATTAGTGGTTGTGTGTCTGTGTGCATATGTGTCTGTGTGCGTGTGTGTGTTTGTGAAAGTGTGTGTGCTCCTTTGTGTGTGGGTAGCTACATCGTCCAGGATAATGTAAATACATTGTTCTTCTTTGGTGGGCCGGGACCCCAAGGTAATCTCTGCTGCACAGCTGCTACTGACGGGTCGGTAGGGCACCGTTGGTTAATCACCGGCAAAACGCAGAGGGGGGGATTGTCTTGTCACAGGTGTCATGTTTAATATCCTTCATTTATCAATAAGTGGGAGGAGATAAAGAAAGGAACAGTGCCATATGTGCAGCCAGACCGACCCTCCTAGACTTTTGTGCTCGTTTAAAGACCCATTTACCATTGGTCAATTGCTACTATATAAGGTCAACCCCAATAAAACATCCGGCCGCTGTTCCTGTGCTCTCCCACTTTCTTTAAATAGGGATCCTTTGTGCACACCATAAGGTCAGCTGGACAATTTAGTACTATATGGCTTCTGAACTCAGGGAAAACGAACGAGGTCTGCAACGGATGGAATGCACTTTATCTGTCCCATAACGCCTAACATGTCAAGGCTACTTATCAATTTAGCCTGCCTTCGGCAATACTGCTCTCGGCAACGGTTTCTCTTTCTCTTTTCATCACACACACACACACACACACACACACACTTGTGCTCGCATACACACACTATTTGAAACACCACACAATATTATCTTTTATCACTAGTCCTTCACGTTGTCTCCACACCCCACGTCTTCAGTCTCTCAGCCTAGCCTGGCCTTTCTCTGGTCATTTGAAGCTACTGTATACAGATTCCCTCAAACTCCCTAGACAGATTTTGCCTCTTTCACTCTCCGCCATGAATCAATCACTCTTAATTGCTCAATTACTCTGGTTGAGAGGCTGAGAAAAAAGCAGAAAAAAAAAGAAAGTGAAACAGTGAAGCCAAACAGTCAGCCCTCTCACATTTTTCAGCGTGGATTGGTTCAGGCTCCTTCGGTAAACAGACAGGGCTGCAGCGAGAAAGAATGTCCTTCTAGAGGATACCGGGGGATGAGATGGCCTTAATTAATCCAAACACTTGGCCAAGGAGAAGGGCTTCCCACATCCCCTCTTACTAACACACACGTCCTCGCTCTCGCTACCTAAACAAACACATACTGTATCGAAAACGGAAACGTCACACAGATGTTATATATGTGTGTGTGTGTGGCATGGCGAAACATTTAACTTAATAAATTGGTTTAATAAGTAGTGCACAATTTTGGATTTAGGTGAAGAGCGTTAATGAATTTATGTGGTGGCATTAGATATGAGGATTAAAAGGTTTCCGGTGCCCAACATTTGTAGGCCTTTCTTGCCCCCGTTGATGTATTCTCAGCACTTCTTTCATTCAGTCAAGTTGGCTTTAGGATGTGGCATCTAATGAGAAACAGGCAGCAGTCTTTTACTGTCTTCATATCCACTAATAAAAAAAGGCACTTCAAAGATAAGTATACTCTCGGGTATCGAGGTCATTTAAGCCATTGGCAGCCATTTTATTGTCCGTTTTTATGTGTGTGTGTGAGGTGTGTGTGTGTGTGTGTGTGTTTGTTTATGTGTTTTTGGACTGTTTGAGTGCTGTGAGTGTCTCGAATCGTCTGTGTTATAAAATGGCATCAGATACTGCACACCTTTCCTTGATTAATCGCTAATGAGGTGACACCTTGGCAGAGCTCAGAGTTCGTGCAGGCCACGTCACAGCAATCAACCACACACGCAATAATTTGACGTGGTCTTCTTAAGCGGCAGTTCACTCACCACACCACGTTCCTACAACTGCCACAGCCTTCACCTACTTCGGGGCTGTTGCTCAGTATGTCTGGGGGGGATCCGCAGATATCTGCTCTCTAGCCATGGTTGTTCACTGAGAATATGACCTTGGGCGGGAAATTAAGTAATTCAGAAGAGCAGACCCTTAACGCCTGTCAGGATTCCAGCACTGGCATATCCGGCCCAGGGCGACGGCACGCTGCTGGGGAGCGCAGCAAGCGCACCTAATCCTTGTGTCGCCAATCAGAGTGTTCAATTATTGGACTATGGTTTTCACCTGGTCTGCAGTTGTTGTTTTTAAGTTGCTGTTTGTTCCAGCAAAACGTACCTACTCCCTGTAAATGTCAGAGCTCTTTTTCCTGGTAATGGTGGAAATCCTTTTTTGCCTAAATTTCCTGCCTCGTTTCTAGATTTGTCTAGTGTTTATCCTTTATCCTTTATCCAGTTTTAGGCTACTACCATTAGCTTGCTCTGTAGCTTCTGTTCCCTATTCTCAAGCTGAACGCTGACAACGCCAACTTTCAATGTGTTGCCATGTTTTTGAAATAAACAGTTAAGCAAATCATAAATTGTCCTCACTGAAATGAGCTTATTTGGATAAAATACATAATCTGACACAGTTGAATTAGCATTAGCATTCTCTCCATGTACCTATTAGTGAAATGCTAAGTCAAGTATCTTCTTGTCCTTGCATTTTTTTTTCGCCATTTCAGACTGGTTCATATTAATCAGAGGAGACTATGTCTGTTGGCTGTGTATGATTTATTTCCCGTCCCTCCTTCTCCGATGTGTGACAGACAGAATTGGACAGAGGATTGCTTTTAGCTGAATGTTTCTCCCAACGTCCTTCTCTTCAAAGCCCTTCAACCGCCAAGCATGTAGACCCGGGCGGGCTAGCCAACCAAAACAAAAGGCAAAAAGGAAGGGCCTGTCTAAAGAGTGACGCCCAGACGAGGACACGGTGAGACATTTTGGAAAGTGAGTGCTGTGGAGTAAGAAGAGACACACAGGACATAAAACAAAACTCCCATGATTGGATCCCGTGGGGTCAAAAGGTCACAAAAACATTTCTGGAATTGCCTTGTGTCGGACCGGGGCATCAGCATAGTGTGTCTATTCAACAGACTCCCAGGAAAAATCAAATCGTCTGAGCATGGCCACCCCCCCCGCCCCCCACCCCCCCCACCCCATCCCGTTCAGGAACAAATTAAGTACCTTGGATGCTGTCCAGGAGTCTTCCTGCACACGGTGATTGCGGTACTAGCTAATTGATTTTCAGCCGGGCACAGCTTCAAGAAAAAAAAAAACATTGCAGAACTGGATTATGGCCAACCAAAGGAGTGGGGAGGGACCTCGCATAAAATGCCTCTCCAGTGATGTCTAAGTAAAGTTAATGCTGTTTAATGCCTTTCACAACTTTGCATGTGCATCATCAGTATTACACCTGAGACCACGTGAAGTTGACAAACGCGCTCAAAGTTTATGAATAAAGTGTGAAGAAATGTCCACTGGCACCACTAGTTTATCTCTGTAGTCCTCTATGGACTAGAACTTTAATGGCGGCTCCTGTAAGCCCATTCTGACATTCACGTCTGCATGACATTGTTGGCCACCTCTTTTCCTCTCCTCCCCTCTCCTCTCCTCTCCTCTCTACGTAATAAAAGGCTTTGTGCTCCTCAGTGGCTGACACAAAGGGTGGTACTTTGTCCCTCAGTTGCTGAGCTGTAAACTATTTAGGATAGAGAGAGAGGGGGAGCGAGAAAGAGAGAGAGAGAGAAAGGTGCGGGGGTATAGAAAAGAGAGAGAACGAGAGTAAGGAAGAGTAAGGAAGAGGATGAGCTATGGCCTGCCCTAAAGCTAGCCGGAATGATCATCATCCGTCCTCTGGTCATTGGCGCCCAGGGAGCCAGCAGGCTAGCCAGAGCCCCTGATAGAGGGTTCCAGTGTGTGTGTGTGTGTGTGTGTGGAGGGGGGGGGGGGGCTGGAGAGACAACCCATCACACCTCTACTACTGTCAGGGCCAGTTGTAGCTGGGGAGGAAAGGGAAGATATGGCGAGGGGAAGAGGAAAAGCAAGAGTGGGAAAGTCAGGAGGAAGAGTTGGACGAGAACGACGAGAGATATGGCGAAGAGGACAAAGGAGGATGCGGACTCGGAGAAAGGAGGGGAGGTGATTATGGCTTCCCCCGCGCTCTTCATCACTTAACTGTCCACACTCCATCTCCCCCTGCCGTGGACGTCATCAGAGAAACCGGCGGAGAGGAAAATGAAGAGGAAATAGGAAATGCTCCGTGGTGAGCCTCCGCGCTACTATCCTCTAAGTTAGGAGAAAAAACTCAAAGTTTGTGGTGGGAGTCTGTGGGGTGTCATTCTTGAGGCAAGATACACATTCATGCTTCCAAAGTCTTCCATGGAGAGAAAGAAAGAAAGAAAGAAAAAGAAATCCTCATCAGCCACCTTGACTGGTTTGGCTATCTGTGTTCAGGGTCAACGGAGTATTCCCTGAGAAGAGAAAATGGCACCTGGAGTCTTTTTCATCGGCCCCTCCTGTCCTTTCTCAGCAGAGTTATGACACGGATGCAGACTGTTGTTCAGAGATCAGGAGTGACAGGCTAAGGCTTCTCTTATGTGGAGCGTCCAATTCCACTCTCTATTCTAGCATCAGGAGCTTTAATGCATCTTCAAGACACACCGTTATGTATATGCTGGAAGGCAATGTGAGAATAATGGCTCTGATTCTGCAGTTAAGGGGAGTGCTGATGCTTGCAGTCTCTGCTTCCAGGCCCTTCAATATCTTTCTCTTTTTTTAAACCTGTCTCTATGTCAGTCTTTAATACTCTGCTTTCTACTGTCTCCCAGACCTTATACGCTTTCAGTCGCTTGTACTGCACTCTGATTGTGTTGTAAAAACAACCAACCATAACACAATAATTGCTTTATTTGATGAAGGTTTAGTATCTACTTTTATTGTCTAACATGTTCCGCATTCGGCAGTCAGACCACTACATTCAGAAATTAAACAAACAATCATATTTTGGCAAAGACAGCACGTCTTAACAAAAAACAATGCAACTTTTGGATACCACGAAAGTGACCACCTAACTGTGCCAAAATGATGCAAGAGCATATTATAAAAAAGTCAGATTAAAAAGCCCAGCGGAGGGACTTTTCGCCTTTCAAAACAAGCCTGATCTTAATAAGGGTAATTATCATCTCCACTGGGGGGCCCGTTGAGAAATTTGTTTAGGCCTCCAGTATCAATTATGACAAAGACTGCTTGTGTGCCTCTGTCCTCGCTAACATTAACTACAGCTGAACTTTGAGCACCCCTTCCCCCTTACTCCCACTTCAACCCCCCCCCACCCCCCCCACCCCCCCAAAAAAAGCTGGAGTCCATTGCTTTCAAACAGAGTGCATCCCTTTTAGTGTGTGTTTACCAGCCATCCTCAAGGACAACATAATATGGTGCTCTCAAAAGAAAATGTTGACACAGTTGCCTTTTTGACGCGTACAATCACCGTGCCCCGTGCACTTAATACCTCCAGGAGTTGCTAAAACCCTATTATGGTTCATTCCACATCCAATTTTTTTGAGGTGCATTTTCGCCCTGTTTTCACAGGCTGCCAATCGTACGTAGTCGGTGTTTCCGGTGTATTATTTTAGGTGCTGGCTGCAGGCTACTTACAAGATTACAGATTGCAAAGAGGTGGCACGTTATAAAAGGTGCTCTCTGTCTGCAGCATGCCACAGCTGTACGCTGTACTGTTAGAGTTGAAGGACTTTGTGCTGTGCTGTTTTCACACGTGATATCAGACAGGAAAACTCTGTTTACGGTTTCTTCATATTATAAAATCTCCTACTTTAACATAAATCTTTGTGCCCAACACTGCACCAGCCCAACGGCTAGATGAGTTGGGGGCAGCGGCCTCGCTCGCCTGGTTCCGCTCTGCTGGACGGGAAAGAGGGGAAACATTGGGTAAAACGCTGCGGTAGTGTCTCAGAGAGTGGCGAGGCACACAGCCTAATAGAGACATCGCAGGGGCTATTAGCACAGATGGTTGTCATATGTATGCAAATCAGGAGCAACAGCATCCCCACAGACCCATCAGCACCACCTGTCTGCCCCACACAGACTCACCCGACGCGCGCACGCACGCTCACACACACACACACACACACACACACACACCAACCGCAAACATTTGCAGTCACGTCCACTCTCACACTGTAAGCGCAATGGTACCTCCCTCTCCTTGCGAAAGATCCATGTTCAGGGACAAGACTGTTCCACCCTACAGCTAATCAACGGCTGCATATTAATTGGAGGAAACACATTAATCATCATTTGCTTTGTTAAAAGAGAAGAAGAGCTTTGACACGCTGATCGAAGGAGACATAAAAGGGAGGTTGTCTGCAGTGCTCTTGCTCTTGTTTAGGATGTGTCTGCACCAGACTGAGGTGTTAAGAGTGCGTTGTGGTCAAAGAACACCACACCCTCTCTGACTCCCTGGGGGGGTTGGCAAAGTGCCTACTTCTGGAGAGTGGAGTGTGTTTGCTTGCGCGTGTGTGTGTGTGTGCGTGTGCGTGTGCGTGTGTGGGTGTCGTTGCGTAGTGGTTAAAATGACTTTAATTTGAATATCCCCCATGGGTTCCCTGTGTTCATGTCTGCTTAGATTCATCAATGTCTGCCAGAGGTGTCCTCAAAATCCACGTAACAGGGACACTAGGATTTCCATTAAACATGATCGGAAAGTTCCTTTCCTGTTAAGTAATATATGAACTATAAAACATTTTCCTTATCAACATGAAATACCCACCATGTTTTGTGCTGGTTTGGATTTTGTGGTACCCTTCATCTTAAGTGGATCATTTTTCTCTCCTCTGAGGATTATCCCACACAAGACCTTTGTTTTGATAACACAGTTTATTTGCTGGCATTTCGGAAGGAATGTCAATGAGGCATTGCCAGCAGATGCCTTGGTATAATATTTTGATTGTGGTCTCCCACACTCTGCTGCATCAAATGGTATTTCAGACGACTTTGAAACACATTTTTGTTTGGAGAAATTCCTTGTGGCGATTCTATTCCCATACATTCCTTTAATTTCTGTTGGGAAAATGAGCCGTCCCATGTGTGACAAAAACTACATTGTGGAAAGATCTTGTACAGACCAAATTTCCGCTGGACCAAATATTAATTGTGGACATCAAATGTTTTGGGTAAAACATAATCATTTATTTTTTGCTATTGAATTTACTTATTGTCATATCGCATAGCAGTCGTAGGACTTAGGTTGGATGAATGCACTTACAGTTTCATTTCAATTGAACAAGAAAACGTTTGTGCAGTGTAAAGCACTGAATTAAATTGAACAATGCATTGTTTTATCTAGCATAGAAGATGGTATGCTGTGTTTATTTTACAAACAAGTTGGAATTACAGTAATATATTTATACGTATAGGCTACTGTGTGTATACTATACTATATTTAGATTGTCCCTTCGTGCGTATATATGTACTGTATATATACACGTGTGTAATTAAACAATTATTCCCATGCTTAGTGTAGCTATTACAACCTTCACCAACTTCGGACCAACCTTAATCTCATGTTTACGTAAGCGAGAAACAGCATCTGACACTGCAAGTCATATCAATGGCCATAAAATCAAGGTATACTCCCTAATCCAGGGGCTTTGCCAGCTTCCAATCCACTTTAATCCCATGTTGAACTAACAAGTGGCTTGTTTTTATTTAATCTCCTCAGGCCTAAACCAAGAAGCAAGGATTACAGAGGAGAAAGCAAAGGGGATTTAAGTGGCGTTAATGCTAGAGCTTATTGCCTTTTAAATTGTATACTCTGTGCTAATAACCCCAAAGAAGTTACACATGTGCTATGGTTGGTGTTCTATTTGGGTTTGGAACAGTCTGAATCAAATGCAAGCTTTACTGCCAGCCAAATCAGCCATCACAGGGATGTGTGTGAGGTGTGAGAGAATCGTAACTAGCGGCTAATAGTATTTCACACATATGATTAAAGATTTGTATGGTATCCATCGGAGCAGAATTTCATGCAGTTTCAAATGCCAAAATAAGAAACTGAAGTTATTCAACAAAGTCCTTATGATAAAAGTCACCTTACGGCAAAATGATAGTTTAAAAAATATCTGTGGATTACTGTAAACTATTTTGTAATTTCAGTGGAAATTAAGAAATCAGTTCCACACGTGTTCATTTTACCAAACTCAGTGTAGCTAGAACCCTTTAATCATTTTCCAAAATAGATGTTTCAATAAGGCGACAAATCTCAATTTGGCCTCGCCTTTGGGGAAATCTGTAGACGTCCCTATATAGAGGATCACTGTAAACTCGTGGGAGGGCCTTTTTCCCTGGCAGATTCCCCAAAGTTGTCTTTATCTCTCTTTTCACTTAGCATCGTCAAATACGCCACACAGATTGTTTACCAACAGACCTCTATTTAAATCAATGGGTAAGCAGCAGGGTGAAACTAGCTAGTGTAATCCTTTTAAAAGCAGCACTGACTACAAGCTAACATGTGTGCTATGTGCGCTTTCATTTGTTTGCTAAACAGCTTGCGTCTGTGAGTGGTTTGGAGAGGGCATTTTACGAGAGGCGCCTGTCTGCAGTATAACATGAACCCTGGGAAGCTCTTTACATCCCCAGCTCAACCACACCAACTCCCTCCGGCCTCCTGGCCCCTGCTAACCTCCATTGGCGGCCCCGACTCTACCGCACTGTAAAACAAGGCTCTTGCTGGAGACAGGAGGGCTTTAATAGACCTGCTAAGGGTCTTCAGTGCGGCTGATAGAGGTCACCGCAATAGGCAATTCATTGTGCGGAACAATGATGAGAAAGACAGAAAAAACGGTATACCTTTTGCTGTGGGTCGGCGCTGACGATGCACCAGTCCTCCTGCCGATGGCTGCCACTGCGGCAACAAGTAAAGTGCAGATGCCCCAAAGCAAGCCAATGTTTAGGGGCCCAGAAGAAGGCACAGTGCAAAGGCCCCAAACCAGGCCAAGTGCAGGGGCCCCAGTTGTAGAAGGCACCACGCAAGGAAAAGGTTTCCCCCAATGAAAGCTGTTCACATAGGGTCCAAGCTGCAAAGCACCGTGTGAGTTATTGCCAGTTTTTAGTGGGGCGTGTTTTTGATTGGATTACTTGTTTTGTTTGTTGGTCATTCGCCCCTAAGCCCTCTTATTCTACACTCTCTCCCTCTCTCTCTCTTTTTCTCTCTTTCTGTCTCTTTTTTGCTCTCTCGATCTCTTTCTTTCTCTCTCTCTCTTTCTCTCTCTCTCTCTCTCTCTCCCTCTCTCTCTCTCTCTCTCTCTCTCTCTCTCTCTCTATCTCTCCTGCACTATATCTCTATATGTACCATTGAGACCGGTCGAGTGGGAATTATTTTACCGGGGGTTCGTCAGCACCAGGATACTTGACCAAGCTCGTCTTGTGGCTGCACAGGACTCATATCAGTTCATTTGACTGCATAATGAGGAGTGTAACAATGGTTAAAGCAAGACAGGTCACAATATAAAATGAAGACTGACAAACTCCCAAATATGTTGATGTTTGACCTAATATCATGCTAGCCCCTTACAAAAACAGTCCAGCTGTGGGTGTAAATAGCAGCGTATTATTTCAGACTACAATCAAATGAGGTATTCCGCACGACCCCTTCCTCTATCAGCCCAGTGTGACTCCGCAGTGATGACAGTTAACTTTTCAGAAATGCTCTGGCAACGCTGCAGCTGAAACAACACGTTTCAAACACATTAAGTCAAGTTTTTCATGCAGAACTGAACACAGAAGATGTGCCGATCAGACAAGGTTACATATCAGAAATGCCCCCAACAACCCCTCATCCTCATTACTTCCTGGAATATTCCCCTGCTGGCTGATGGCAGTCCATCATTACGGTCAGGTGTCAAGTAGGACTTCACTTTGACATGGTTCAGGTCTGCCTAATTTGCAGAAAATAAAGCATTACATTGGTTAGATTCTTGTGTAATTATAAGGGTCTTGTCCGTGGTCTTATCGTGCACTCCACTCCCTCTTGGTCTAAGGACTGAGGGAAAGAGAAGAGAGAGAGAGAGAGAGAGAGAGAGAGAGAGAGAGAGAGAGAGAGAGAGAGAGAGAGAGAGAGAG
>JAVQIZ010194804.1:0-11956 GCA_036023535.2 Galaxias brevipinnis | reverse complement strand
GCACTGGGCAGTAAATCCACTGGGGCAGGCAGGCAGGCAGACAGGCAGACAGGCAGGCAGGCAGGCAGGCAGGCAGGCAGGCAGACAGGCAGACAGGCAGGCAGGCAGACAGGCAGGCAGGCAGACAGGCAGACAAACAGGCAGGCAGACAGGCAGGCAGACAGGCAGGCAGGCAGGCAGGCAGGCAGGCAGACAGACAGACAGTCCCGTGGAAACGTCCAACAGACAGCTATAGGTGGGGGAATGGCACGGCGTCGGGGGACCCACAGACACCTCCATTCAAACGTCGGGGGTTCGCTAGTCTCCTCAGCAACAGCAACAAGAACAAAAAGCAGGCCTTTTTCACGATCAAAGGAGCCGTCAGACAAGACAAGTAGAGCCGCAGTGGATTTGTCGCGTTTATGTTTCCAATCCGGTCCTGGATTTGGTTGTGTTCGAAGCATCTGTCCTGTGATTTGGGGTTCCTGTGGAATGTGATGCACAGGAGGCACGCCAATGTTGATGATGAGGGACAACAACCGCTAAGTGGTGACAGGACAGTTACATTTAACCACAACTGGTATTTCCACAGCCACATAAAGTGTTTGAATGAAAATATGTGCTTTGGCAGAAGTGCATGTGCTACACTGACACAAATAGCATGCAGGACATGGTGAATCTCTGGTGCTTTGTTGGTGCTGAGAAAAAGCATAGGGAGTGTTAGTGGAGAGGTGCTGAGAGGAACTGTAGCTCAGCCCGCCTAGCCATGTCCGGAAAAAAAACTGTGCTTTTGGGATACCAGTAACAACCAGGACCACTAGGCCACCAGTGACGTCCATCCAGTCTGCTAGCGACTGTCCATGCCTGGGCACCTAGGACCTGTCTGTCTGTCTGTCCGTCTGGGAAATGTGTTTGGGAGCCCACTCAGCACTGGTTCTTCGTTGTTACCAGAGTTTGAGAGGCTGATTGGCTAGCTAGCTTGTTTCTGTTCTCGGGGTCTGGGTGAGATTGGGCCCATGTCTGAGGGTCTGCAAACCATTGCTCATGGTAGTGTGTGTGTGTGTGTGTGTGCATGTATGGGGGCGTGGTTATCTACTATGCTGAGTTTGTGTGAGTGTCTGGTAGTGATTGTGCTTGTCCAGCCCATGTGTTTAGAACTCTGGCTTTTTGTGCAAAAATGTTCTGGATGCTCTCGTCTTATCATTGGACTGAAAGCGTCTCATTGTAAGTGTATTTTTGTGGGAAGTAAAATTTTAAAATCGTTCCATTTAATTATTTAGAGATTTTGTCAGTGGCATAATTGTCCTAGAAATTCAACCTCCTGTTGCACAGGTTCCTGTCATGAAGATGTATGAGGGGGTTCAAGGTTAACGAACTAACGGTGGCGAGAGCTATCATCATTTCAGTCTCTCTCTCCATTCGACCCGGGTCTCCAGTCACATCAGCCCCATTCTGTTGTCAATTTGCTCGCGCGGCTACTGTGAAATGTTAATCACTCATTTAATTTGTACTGCATTAGCATTTTGATTAACTTTGGCAGGCCCCGTCTGTGCACTCAGGGTCCTTTTTAGTCATAGTTACTGTCAGGAAATGACTTTTAGATTAATTAAGTTTGTTAGAGTACAGCTGAGCTCGGCAAACTCTAACCTTCCTAAGGAGAACCGAAGGGAGTCAGAGTCAGCGAGATCAGGCCGGAAGATATGGATATGTTCCAGGCCAGCTGTTTTACGCATAAATGTATTTGCTCTCACAATGGGTCCTATTTTGCCATGCAAGAAACAAACCTGCATGACTTCCCCAAACTGGGAATTCAATTGAAGTTGTAGTGGTTCATTTCCAAACTTTTCAGTTTGAATGATTAGTGACTCTCCGTAGACCACGGAGCTGCTGGGAAACATTCTAATGTGAAACAAATGATTGGCTGTAAGTCTGAATATTATAAATGGTGTGTTTTTTTCTCTCTATCCTGACCACTAGGCCATGCTGGACGTAGCAGCCAACGAAGGCTGGCTAGTGACGGCTCTCAGCATCTGTAACCTGGTGCAGATGATCGTCCAGGGCCGGTGGCTGCACGACTCCTCCCTCCTCACCGTACCTCACGTTGAGCAACAGGACCTTTACCTGTTCAGGTAACCGCTGCCACTTGGCCAGCAGACGAAACGGTAACAGCCCTAGTGGTGTTCATGTTCACTGTTTATCAGTTTACTGTAGGTCTTAGATGGGAAAAGCCTCCTTGCCTCTCAGCCGTGGGCACCACATGCATTATGGATTGGAATAAAATGTCCTCCGTGTCACCAGCAAATCCCACTGATCTCCCCCACCAGCTCAGACCTCATATGGTCGGGTCAGTGTATTGACAAACAGGAGCGGAATGGCCTCGCTGTTTGTTTCTAGAGAAGGCAGGCCGGAGTCACCTGGTGTGATGATCTGATTAACATTGTTACACCGCGGGGTGTCCCCATGCCAACCAACTGCTATCAACCTATGCAAACACCATTACCATTCAGCATCATCAGGTCCATCCGTGCAAGCTCACATCCCCTTGGCCTGTCATGTGAACACACAAACACACACACAGCGCAGTACATCCAGAGCCAGTGTCCACAGGAAACGGGGGTCTTTTGTTTCCCCTCCCATGTACACCATGTGAATTTCAGAGGCTGCGCCCTGCAGTGTGGAATAATTTTGTGCAAACTCAATAAAAATGGTAAGAGAGGGATGAGGGAAGGCGCCGGGTTCCCGTGGCGATGGGCGGCAGGAAGTGTGCGCCGGGGTTTATTCCGACGGCGTCACGTGACCAGCTTTGGTTCCCTGTCGTTCTCCCCAGGAGGTGGGCTTCCAAGAAGGGGCGAGGAGCAGCGGGACGTTTCCACGGACCAATCGAAGGGCTCCCTGAGCTGATAGACGCTTGCGAGGGGAAAGAGAGCACCTTTGCTGCCATGGTGGGACAGGAGCTGCAACCCAACCAGGTGGCCCAGGTAACGTCACAGCCATCGCCTCGCCAAGGACACGTGTTGTGAATGTTTCTATTTATTTCATCGTAATAATTTTTATATAACGCATCGTTATTTTGGTCATAGGAAGTGCGTATGTACGGGGAACGTGTAGCTGTCGAGCTTGCTTTTGCTTTTGGCTATGCGATGTTAGCCGCTGGTCTGGAACAACGTGCGACGTCAGTCAGGCATGCGTGTGGAACAGCCGCGTCCTCCAGGATCCCCAATTACAGCTCCAACGGCAGGCTTTACCCCTCCAATCTAAGTGCTAATTGTGGCGGTAATGAGAGCGTCCAGGCGGCACAGCGGGCTGCGGCGGCCTCGGCCAATCAGGGTCCCCGCTCCGCCCCTGCCGCTCACCCCCTCCCACGTTGCCGCGGCCGCGCTAATTAAATAATTAGATGTGCAGCAGTGTTCCTGTGTGATTCGCTCGGGGAGCGTAATCCTCACATAAATAGCTTTTGCCGGGTGAATCGGAGGGGCTTTTCTGCCTCCACTCTCCAATACGCTGACTGACACACACACACACACACACACACAGCTTCTCACCTATGCTCCCTTTCACCGTCTCTGTTTTAGCTTGCTAGGTTTATATCCTCCTTTGGGGTTGGGCTTTCCGTCGCCATTTCAAACCAGATGTTAAAGTCACCATGAAAAAGCTTAAGAGGCCCCTAAGACCAGAGGATCACGTCTATTTGAATGAATCAGGCTTTTATCTAACAGTATAGTCTTAGCTGATGGATATGTCCATCTTACACCAGGCTCCCTATTAAGTGTGTCGTCGTCGTCCCCCCCCTCCCCCCTCTCTCTTTGTGTCTCTCTCTCTTCCTCCCTCTCTCTTTTCCTTTGTCAAATTCTCCTTCCTTCACTCCCATCCAAATTGGTACTGTGCTACCACCTTACCACTTCCTGCCGGTGTACCCCCCCCCCTCTGCTCCAGGCCTGGTCGTTCCTCAGCCATCTCCCGGTGGTGGAGGTGGAGCTGAGTGTGAAAGGCTGGTGGGAGGAGAGCCCAGTGCAGACGGAGCGCCCCCTGCCTGCCCCCGGCGGTAACCTGAGGGACCACAGCAGCTGGCTGACCGTCCATGCTGACCAGGAATATGTGCTGCAGGTTAACCTGAAGCGCGTCAACATGGGACAACAGCGGGTCAGTGTGGCGCAACACACACACACACACACACACACACACACATGAAAGTGCTTTGTAAATAGTTATTGGCTGCATGTTCATGAATTACTATGTTTAGCTTTGTTGGTTGAACATGTATTTTCTGAATTAAAAGGCTGTGGTTGACTTTATGGGCGTGTGTTTGCTTTCTTCTCTCCAGAGGAAGCAGGACAGTAAAGCCCAGGCCCCCAGGTTCCCCAAAGTGAAGGACGAGGGCTGGTTCCTGGTGCTGGGCGAGGTGGAGCGCAGGGAGCTGCTTGCCGTCAAGCGCCTCGGATACGTCCGCAACCAGAGCTACGCGTCTGTGGCCTTCTACACCCCGGAGAAAACTGGAAAGTACGTAAATAGCACAGAGGCAAACTGATATGCCCACATGCGATCCACACATGTACACACACAGACACACACATAGTCCCACTATTTAAGCCCCTTGTGGTTGCAGGTGTATCTACACGCTATACCTGATGAGTGACAGCTACCTAGGCCTGGACCAGCAGTATGACGTCCACCTGAATGTGATCCCCGCCAGCATCGCTTCCCAGGTCAACAGCGAGGTGTCCGACTCCACGACCAACAGGGCCTTTAAGTGAGGCCGCTGAAGAGTTGTCCAAGGTCCTACACAAGCCATCATGGATCTCATATGGGAAAGGACGAGACGAGTGTATTGGGTGGATTTTACAGTCCATGTCCCAGGTCTAGGAAGTGAATTTGGAGACTGTGTGGGGACTTTACAATAACTGACGTGGCCTTACTGAGCCTGCAACAGGACCTTGTAATAAGAGAACCATGTCCAGCGAATAGAAATACTATAATATGTTGGACGGTTGGGACTTGAAACCAACAGTGTGCTGGAAATGCCTATTCTATGCCTGTTCTATATATCACAGCTTTATACTGCAAACAAAGACTCTGGAATGATCACCCGTTTATCATAGGGAGGGGGGGGGCACAATAGACTGGTTTGATATACTATCATAGACAGTAGACTGGTTTGATATACTATCATAGACAATAGACTGGTTTGATATACTAAGTAGTACATTTAGGGGGAAAACAGGAAGGGGGAAACACTTTATTAAGATGTTGATGTGATGCACATGAACAAAGTAAGACTGAGCACAAAGTGTCGGAGTTTACAGGAGGGGTAGAAATCTGGCTCCTCTGTGTCGAACAGGGAAAAGCTGACAGGAGTTTATTCAAGCTGCTGGGGTGGAATTCCATGCAGGTGTGTGAAACATGCTTCCCGCTGTGGGGCTGCTCTTCGCATGGCCAAACTGTCACATCTGCTTGGGGAAATTTATAGCCCTGCTTCCTCCAGAATCCTTCCCAGAATAGCAACAAAGAGGGTCTACCGTGAAAGTAGGCTTTCGAGGAGCTGATCAAACTGCTGTAGACACAGATTTCTTACATACAATAGGAGTTAAGTTTTTGGGGATAATCTTTTTGGCAAATTGTGCTTTATTTTCACATATTTTTTTTCTTGTGGAGCTGTCTACAGATTGAGACAGTTCATTTGAAACTGAAAGTGCAACACAAGAGCCCGCTGTTTCTTTTTGTTTCGTTTCTATAAATAAGTCGATGTCATTTTTCACTTGAATGGCTGTTATGGCTGAAAATCTTTTTTTGGCGGGGGACAATAAAGCAATTCTAATATATATTTGGACTGTAAAACAATCTGTGGTCTCTTTTGAATGACTAGACTTTTGGTTCCAAAAACTTTTGATATAGAAACGAAAAGCGTTTTACTCCATACCTGCAAAAATTTCAGAAAGAATACTTCTTAATGGTGTCCAATACAGCACTTTTACAAAGTAAATTGTTTCCCTATGTTACATGAACATTATAAAGCTTGTAGAAGTGAGTTTTTGGAGCATTTGTTACACTAATAATTTCTAGACATGTTGCTATTATGTTACTATACATGTATGTGTATATGTATATATATATATATATAAAGCATAAGGTGTGTTTAAAAGTGTTTAAAGAGCAAATTGTAACAACTTGATAGTTATAGACCCTTCATACACTTCTTATCTCTTACGAATTTATAAGATCATCATTTTGATTCTATTAAGACTGCAGACTTAATCATTTTGAGCATTTCCGCCATTCCCTTTTCCACAGACGCCATCTAATTAGCTGCAAATTCTGGATTTAAGAAGAGGTGAAACCAGCGTCATCAATTCGTGCGCCTACCGCATCTTTTCCGATTTTCTCCTGCTTGCTCACTGCAGGCGATATCCTATTACTAGTTTACCAGGGCATCCGTGTCGAAAGTGACAGACATGTCAACACAAGATTGAAAACTAGCACTAGAAGAAAGACAGAGAGACCTCTTGAGAAAAGTGTAAGCAAATAAGCTTTGCCTTGGAAATGTATTGGATTGTGTTTGGCATTCTGACCTATCGAAAAAATATATTTAAGGAACCAATTGCTTTCTGTTGCCAAAAAAATGTCATAGCATGCTTTGTGATATTCTCGTTTTCAATGCCATACTAGCCTACATTATGTATCCGAGGTTCAAAACGAAATTGGGCTACATGTCTTTAGGTTAAAACACAGTACCATATTGGCCTACTACTAGTGTTACAGTGTACGTACCATTGTTGTGTTGCCCTTTGTAGTCATATGTAGTTTATTAGGCCTATGTTCCAATTAACGATTAATATTTGCCTTTGGATATGATATTATCCTATGATGATAGATTGCTGCTAATAAGCTAAACATTTTAGGCTGAAAGAAAATGTGATTAAAATGCAATATTGCATATCTTAAGATGGAGACAACCCTAAAGATGGTATCAAATAACCACTGGCGCACTGGGCAACGTACAAGGATAGTTTAGGCTAACTACTTAATAAAATGTTTTATTTATCCAACAGGCACCATTATTCTCGGTGTCGATTTTGACAGTGCCAGAGGTGGGATCGAGCAATTCCCGGTATCTAGTTGAGCATTACCCCCAGCAGGATGGCCAATAAGAATATGGACTTGTCTGCGTATTGCCCAATGAGAACAGAGACGACGGAGCAACATCGTGGGAGTGGGCAGATCCAAGATACTACAGGAGAATGAGAGAGATCTTGCTGATGATATCTGAGGCGGCTTTGGGAACTATTTTAATGCACTGGTATTGCATAAAATGCATGTGATCGAAGTGGAGGGAGGTATTAAAACAAAGTTTGTGCCAAAACAACATCGGAAACAAGTAGAGTTGAGGAGAAGAGACTGCCACTAAGTCGATTGTGTTAAATTTGCGCTGCGAGGTAAATTCCTCATATTTACTAACATAATTGTTTTAATAGTCGTTTTGCATTTTTGGAAACAGAGTATTGTTCAAATGTACACATATACATGCTTTACTGTAATAATATTCGATGTTATAGGCCTTTCGTCCAGGCCTATCTAATTAAGCTAGTTCTAGTGTATTATAGCCTGGCTATACCAACTAAATAATGTCTGGCTATATTGTCCTCTGTAGTCTGTGTGGACATACGTACACTGGTAAGATTCCTACGGGGTTACTTAGGTAGCATCTGTTTTGCTTTTCCTATAGGTTTAGGCCTACGGTGGCGTGAAGACAGACGACCGAAATTCTCATGCAAAGGCTTTGGGCCCCAGTTTATAAACTGAATTTGGAACAATGGCTAACGAAAATCCAATATTTCATCGTTTAAACCTGGATGTAGGTCCACTCGTACACCTTCGTCTGATTTCAAGTAGTCTGGAAATAACGGCAATGTTTACGTTAACACGTGGATGTTTTATGAAAAGATAGACTCACCGCACAACGCTGGAATTGCCACAAAAATTCAGATTCAGAAGAGTTGAGGCATGCGTGAGGCAGTATGGGTGCAAAGTTGTATAAGTTATAATTAGACCTGTCTGTTGGCATTAATGGTGACAGAATTTACTCCAAAGACAAAACAGACGAATACAATTTAAAATGAAGGAAAAATCCAAGAATGCCGCTCGGACTCGACGGGAAAAGGAAAATAGTGAATTTTATGAGCTTGCCAAACTGTTGCCATTACCCTCAGCCATTACGTCTCAACTTGATAAAGCTTCGATTATTCGACTCACAACAAGTTACTTGAAAATGAGAATTGTTTTCCCTGCAGGTAAGATTATCCTATTTAACATGACTGTGAATATTATATGACGTTATTAAGCAATTGACGTGTTGCTTGCAAATATCTTTAAATTGATAATTATTTTTACATTTTGTTTTTATTTTTCAAAGATAGGCTATTTATTTGTTATGGTGCATAGCCGACTACAGTTTTACATTTGCGTTTAAATTGATTTAATTCGATTTATTTCAGCAGGCCTACATACATACAATGTTTTGTAGCCTAGGATTTGTAGGAAAATATGATTTAAAAATTGTTAATTACTTTGTGGGTCCAGACATTTACTTTAATTTTTGCAATAGGCCTATTGGGCCTGCGCTGTAATTTAGCTTTACGTTTTTAAAATAATGTTTTCTTGAAGTTGTATCCGCGCAAGTTGTAGGCTTACAAAATAAATGTTTTAAATTCTCATAAGTGCAAAAGTGTAAAATGTTAGATTGTCTTTCTCAGTGGGCCTATATTCCAAACGTACAGTTGAAGAATAAGGGTCTATGCTAAATTACTGTAGATGTCAGTGTCTCAAAACACTCGAGTGTGTCTTTTGAACATTTGTGTTGTCCCATTCAGAGTAAGGCCACTGTACTGCCCTAGGAAGACGATTAGCTGTCATTTGCCACTCTCTCCCTGGTCTCAATGGTCCCCTATTTTACGTGACTGTCACAAAGCTGCGGCAATCAGCTTCCCTATAGCTCTGTCCCACAGCACTTGTCTTGTCTGACTTGTGGACGTTCTGATACAGCGAGATAGGCTTGTTATGACAAAGTCAAGCCTGTAAAATGATTATACATTTTGTGAACAGAACTCATTTATTATATGAAAAATATAATTGATTCCTTGCACTAGCTGTTTTGTTTTCTATACCATGCAGGCTATATATGTTAACCTTCAGCTTGTCAGGTCTCATTCAACATGCTCTTAGGGCTTTTCTTTCCTTGACATTGTAGCCCCTTTCAAATCAAAGCAGAGTCCATGGTTTTAATATCGGTGACATTGGTTTGTGTCATCTTGTCTATTCAATTGAGTTGCCTATCATAGGCTATGTGACTTGAGGTCTTGATGCAGTTGGCAACTTCTTATTAATGTAGACAAGCAAAATACTCTTTACTCCTGGGAATTAGATCGATTTCTGCTAAATACATTTCAAAAGAATGTAACGAGGAAGTTGGCCTAACTGGTTTCTAACTGATACTTATGTTTGGCGGTCCATACACGTCGCCCATAAAGTTGGCCTGTGTATCAAGGGCTTTGAGTGCTACAGAAAAAAAGATATTATGACTTTGTTTGTGGCAGCTTTTACATTTCTTTACAATAATTTACATGCATGTATTATGCACAGAACTTTAATGTGTATTAATAATTGAAGTGCCTAAGCGAGTGTGGGATTTGCACGAATTTTATAAATTAACTGGATGTATTTTACTATTTATATTTTAAGCAACGCGCTTTTCCCCAATGAATTTGCCCCTTGCCGTATTGTGCACTCAACAGAACATAAACGATCTCAAATTCGCTTCTGTAAAATGACAGCTCTTAGATGAACGGATTTGGCTTTTTGTATTATTATTTAAACGAGCGTGCATGGTGTGAAGGTTATAGTGCCCACCTATATGAAAACGGGTGACCAGTATATGAATTACAAGAAATGTATTGATGTTGCATAACTAATTTGTTAAAGGCACTCTTGAAGTAGGTACACCTGTATATTTTGTTGAAATTATAAGGACAAGCGTTATTGCTCACACGAATATTGCTTTTGACCTAACCTATAACTATAAAGTTATAATATGCTGTGTGTTTTACTTGTAAAGCTTAAGGCCCCTGCATCGTTTCATACCTTCTATAAGCCTATTCAGCTCTTTTGTGCAGAAATATTGACTATATTTTCAATTTAAACACTCCATACGTAGGGAGTAAGCCAAGGCAAATCGCAGTATTCGTAGGTTTATATGCTATGGGTTACAATACATTTTGTAGGCTAAAAGTATGCTTAGCATATATATGTAACAGTTAACAGATAATTTACCCCTGGGTAGGTCAAGTGCGCGTTAACCTGAAGCAAGTATATTACATTTATATGCAAAGAACTATTGAAACCATGCACACGACCCTTACTTGATTTCCACAAGGCCTCTGATTCATTAAAACGTGTAGTTGCATAGCCATACAACGTAGGGTCATTTATGTCTTTATAATAATTTAATAATTGTCTTGGTCCTTGCAGTAATTGACCATATAACCATTGCCTTTTGATAAGATGTGGCTGCATTGTATGGTGTATACAGATAATGTGTAATTGTTTATTATTATTGCGATGTGAAATACAATTTAACCTTGGCTCTTATTATTTGCGTGACTTGCATTTTAAGGGGCAACTGCTATATTTTGTACGTTTCCACTTTGTATAAATTATATAATGCATATTATCTATTATAGTTACTTTTGTGTGGATAAAGTCATTACCCTGAACCAGGTAATATTTTTGAAAAGATCCATAAGTGCAAGGCCAGTTTTATGCGTCAAAAATAGTATTATTTTTCCTGGTGAGCTGTGTTGTCTGAAATTAATTTTGACTAATGGGCATATTAATTAACCTATGTAATATCAGTAGCTTGAATTTTGCTTCCGTAATCTCAAAATAAAGACATTTGGTAAAAACTTTTAATTTGTCCTTAGGTCTTGGAGAGTCTTGGGGTCACGTGAGCCGAAGCTTGGATAATGTTGGTCGCGAATTAGGATCACATCTTTTGCAGGTAAACATGCACTTAAACGGTTTGCCTTGATATACAATTTGTAAAAGTACGGTAAAGGATAATTAATTTTAAAAAATTTATTAGTTGTTGGTATAGGATTTAATTAACTAAATATTCTTGATATGCATTATTATTATTATTATTATTATTATTATTATTATTATTATTGTTGTTATAATTATTGCTATTATTATTATTATTATTATCATCATCATTATTATTATCATCACTACTACTACTACTACTACTAATCATATATTAATAATAATCTTATCATATTGTAATGATAACAATAATATAATAATAATTATAATAATAGTATAATTTACAGCTCTTCCCTTATGCATATATTATAGAGAGGGATGCTGTCTCCCCCCTGCCTTTTTCGTTCTTGTTGGTTTAAGCCTACAAATAAGTTAAACGCATTCATAGTCACGCGCTGCGCCTTTCTCTCCTCCTCCACAGCTCTCTTCTTGCAGGGGTACCAACGTTATTGTAACAGTAAATGCAACACGGCAAAAACTAGCTGTATGGGCCAAGCACAAATGTTGAAGCGTAAAGGGGATTTTATAACAAATAAATAAGTGCTGCCTAATTCATAATTCAGTCGGGTTTTTTATAAATTGTTCTCTAAAATCATTAGGCTATTGACTTAAATTAATGTATCGAGTTATATTAAGAAAATTATTTTAGTTTAGTTTCTAAGTATTTTTTTTTTAAATTAACATCGTTGCATTCATTTCAACACGTTGTGGGCCTAAGCCGTCTTTTGATTAATACCTAGCCTATTGTCTTTCTTTTCTCCCTCAAGACCTTAGACGGGTTCATTTTTGTCGTCGCTCCTGATGGCAAAATAATGTACATATCTGAAACGGCTTCAGTCCATTTGGGTCTATCACAGGTTTGGATGTTGCGTTTTAAATTGATCTTGTC
>JAVQIZ010194784.1:5000-15233 GCA_036023535.2 Galaxias brevipinnis | reverse complement strand
CTCCCTCGGCCGCCACCCCCCCCCCCCCCTCCCCATGCTGACATGGAGCACGGCCCGGCCCTGACTCTCTCTCTCTCTCTCTCTCTCTCTCTCTCCCTCTCTCTCTGTCTCTCTCTGTCTCTCTCTGTCTCTCTCTCACCCTCTCTCTCTCTCTCTCTCTCTCTGTATCTCTCTTTCTCACTCTCTCTCACCCTCACCCTCTCTCTCTGACTCTGTCTCTCCCTCCCTCGCTCCTCGGCCCCTCATTGTTCTCATTATCGCCGCTGCCGCAGACGCGGAATATTTCCGTTTTTATCGCCCTTCCCTTTTTCGCGCTGCTCTCCCGTTATCGGGCGGGCTATCTCTCCATTTCGCCGGGGCTTGGTCGGGGGCCTTCCCCCGAGCGGGCCTCTCTGTATATCACTCTCCTCGCCTCTCAATCTATCGGCAGTGCAATTTCCCCTCCCCCCCTCCTTCTCTCCACGTCCTTCATCCCCGAGCACATGGCTCCTGTTCCCCCGGCGTGCGAGCGAGCTGCTCCATATCGCTCTGTGGCGGTGGTGCGGGTGAAGAGGTCAGAGGAAATTGCCCGTTCCACGGGCTCGACAAGGCGGCGTGGGGGGTGCGCGGGGTGGAACAGCCCGCCTGCTTTGGGGTGTCTAATGACGTTTGGTTGTCTTGTGCCGCAGTCAATTTTTGTCCTTTCCGCTGGAAGGGAAAAAGTTAATTACATGGAAACAACCACTGCATGAAGGTAGCTCATTAGCCGCCCAAGATCATCACAAGGTAAGACAAGATCCAGAGAGAGGGAGGAAGAGGAAGAGAGAGAGAAGATACCATGTGATAGAGAGATGGAGATAAGGAGAACAAAGACAAACCCAGATAGGGGAAAGAAGAAGTATACGCCGGCGAGATAGATGGAGGGAGCGGCAACTACAGAAAACAAGGAGGAGAAGGGATCTCATTGCTCCTTTAAGACAGAGATAGGGAGCAAAACAGGCCCTGCGCGTGCAGTCTGCGTCTGTTGGTGTGTGTGTGTGCGTGTGTGTGCGGAGAGGGCTGGTCAGGGGGGTGTGCCCGGCTCCACTCTCATGAATCAGTGTCAGTCGAGCGATGAGGAAATAATTAAGAAACAGGCTGGAGGGCTGTTAAATACTGCCAAAGGTAAAGCCCCCCGAAACTGTAGTGAAAAATGGAACCGGGGACCACGTAGAAAAACGTCTGTAAATGGAATGAGAGAAGAAAGGAAGAAGAGGGGGAGGGGCGGGGGGAGAAAATCCATATCATAACTGATGCCAGAATGCCCTTCCACTGGCATTATGAAGGCAGACAATATAAATAGCACTGCAATATAGTAAATGTTTATATACAGTATGTATAGACGTTGCACAGCACTTTGAGGATTTATGTCCCTGCTGTAATACGTTGAAGCCAGCGGGGCCGCCAGTCATATTTCACGTTTGTTATCGTATTGAGTGTAAATTTGCTGAGACGTATATGGAAGGGGATAAAATGTTTTAAGCAATTTCTCCCCCTATTCTCTTCTCCTGGGCCGTCCTGAGGTGTGTGTGTGGGGGGGGGGTGGGGGGGGGGGTGCCTGTCGACCTACGGTGGCCGGGGGAGGAGACCAGACAGAGCCGCCGCTTCAGAGGGTTAAACCTAGTACAGATGTCGTACAGTCAGGCTGGACGGCCGCTCACCTGTCAGAGCAGGAACTGTTCCAGGGACTCCTGCGGGCCCACATGTCGCCCGGCCATGAGCTCACACCGTGGCCGGGCAGCTGATCAGTGACCAGTGGCTCTCCCCTGACTTGGGGGAGCGTTCCAGGACAGCGTCTCAGCTCCTGTTCTCCTGCAACCCCGGCCGGGCTGACACAGAAGGTGGAGGCCGTGATTCCGCTGGCTGATCTCCGGCTGCCTGCTCCCAGGGCTCTGCCCGGGATGATGCAACAGTTACCAACCGGCGCTCCCCGCTCCACCCAGTCCCGCTTGTTTGCTTGGAGAAAGTGTTTTTTTAACGGAACCGCAGTGTGTTTCTGTGTGTACTCTTGTTTCCTTACGTGCGTTCCTGTGTGTGTATGTGTGTGTGTATGTGTATGTTTGTGTGTGTGTGTGTGTGTGTGTTTTACGTACGCGTTTTGTTCGACCGTGTCGAAGGCGTGTGTTTCTGAGCGCGTGAGTGTGTCGGAGCGCCACGCTCTAATCCATCCCAGAGGAGTGTTTAGTGAGGGATGCGCTGCCACCGCTGCAGCGGCCCGCTATCAAGAGGCCGCATGCGCCGCTCCATGGCGTTCATACTGATGGCTTATATAGATCCCTGCCAAGCAAGGAAGGGAGCAGCCTTGACACGGAGATGATGAAAGAGTGGAACCGAATCCAACCGCCTTCACGCTCGGGGCCAGAATTAGGATGCAGGTCCTGGCAGAGCGGGTGGGGGGACGGGAGCGGCGGGGAGCGCTCTCCGGAATGGAGCAGGCGGCGTGTCCGCTGTAGAGGGGCCGTGTAAAGCTCTTCTCTCCCCAACGTTTGCTGCCTGGTAGCGAGCCGGGCAGGCCCTAATAAGCGATATGTGATACGACGGTTAGAAAAGCCTCCAAAGCCACTACAGAAGCTGCTCCCCCATTTATAATTTACCCAGGAAGCAGCACTTCAAACCAGCGAGCTAGCCGACCGTCCGGACCGGTTCTGTCAGAAGTGGGCCCCTTGCTGTGGGGAGCGCAATAGGTGGCCATTGTCTAGTGGACAATAACACACCACATAAAGGGGGAATTATTCAGGAGTGATCTCTCAAAGTAGCCCCTCAGGTCTCTGATCCTGCTCCAGTAACCAATCAGGGAGGGGGATGCACGCGCCCTCTGAACCCCAATACCCCCCCCCTCCCCTCCCACATCCCATTTCAGACTTTACCCAGCCGGATTCCTATATGTAATAAATTGGATTAGATTCCAGTGGCTAAGCACTGCGATCTCCTAGGGTTAATTAATTTGGGTCTATTCCGTCGGTGGAGCACATGCTGACACAGCCATTGTGTGGCCTCCTTCCTCCATTGTGAGGGAGCGTAATGGCTGCCAGGGGAGACGGGTTAGGTATCCCGTGTGCCACCGGCCCGCGTCTTTGAACCCCACTGTCAGGGTGGCATGTCGGAAAGCCCTGGGTCCTGACTCCCACCGTCCAGAGCCTCCTGTCTCCTCCTCAGATTAGCCCCCCGGCACGCACTCTCCCAGCTCCCAGCTCGCCTGGACGCAATCTTGTTTTGGTTATTAATATATTCATCTGTTTGTTATTGCGTTGGTGGTGGTTCGTCGTTGTGTTCTTGTCTCTGGAGCTGACGGTCACATTTACGCCACCGCTCAGCAGGCAGATGGAGGAATGACCCTGCTCGAACTCTTCCCCTCCCCCCCGTCCTCCTCCCCGGGCTCCTCCTCCTCCTCCTCCCCTCGCGCTCCTCCAAACTCCAACGAGACATGACTGACAGCCCGCTGTATAAGTAGTTGTCATAGCAACCGACTCGTCTCTCTGACAGGAGCTTTCTCTCTGTAGCGTGCATCCTCTCTCTCTCTCTCTCTTTCTCTCCCCCTCGCCATCCCTCTCTCCGCCCCTGACAATGACTTACCCACTCCGGTGGCACACCTCTTTCATGCAGCCAAGCTTATCGAGGAACGCAGGACTGTATGCAGGCCAACAGACAGTGTAGCCCTGGGCACTGTTTTACAATTTACATACAGAGGTTTTTCATTTATTTCTCTCTCTCTCTCTCTCTCTCTCTCTCTCTCCTCCCTTTCTATTTCTTTCTTTTTCTCCCCTCAGAAGGACAGAATGTAAAACTGGGGCGAGCAGCTCAGAGATGTTTTTTAAAGCATGTGGATGATCGATGGGTCGTATGGTTTTGCGTATGAATAATCGATGCGATAAGCATGCTCATTGTGCTGCTGTAATTAATTGAATAACGCGTTTTCAGATAAAGCACATTTGAATTTATATTTGCTTAAGAATTCCTGTGGAAGGGCAGATATTGATTAGCGAGATAGCAAATAGGCCCGGTAACCTTCAGGCTCGCTAACCAGCCAACACATTCCCAATTCATTATTCCGGCCTTTAGCTTCCAATGCATTTATTCCAAACAGGCGCCCTGCCTATCAACTCGTAGCAGATTGAACGTGAACGGCCGATGTTTTCAGTACAACAGTTATGTGTGGTTAGGATGCGCTGTGGTGGAAACGTGACAGAGGCCTGTGCTTGATGACAGCAAATCAAGGCGCCCATGTACTCGCTCTCACCGTGTGACGTGTGGTAGGACGGCGAACGCGTTGGTGCTTGTGGGACAGAAAACAGGGTCTCTAATAACTGTTCTTTTGAGTCAAGCAAGAGAACAGGAGAATATTACCGTCGATATGGAAGCATGGCGGTCCAATTGTAGATATATTTGTATTCTGGTATATATTCAATTATGGTCTATTTGTATATATTTGTATTTGCTCTTGTTAAGCTAACTTGCAAGCCTAAACTGAAGAAGTGTATGGTACAGAACGATGAATATAGCTTGGTCAACGCACCTACGTAATTGAGAATATCGCTCATGTTGGGGTTCGAACATCTCAGACTTCGTTTAGTTTAGTTGAATTCAATTAGGTTGTAACAACAAGGGCAGACTATTTCTTAGAACGGCAACTCAGCCTCACAACATTTGTGAGGACGAGGACGTAGGACATTGTATTAAGCGTTCGCCAGAGAGAACCCACAACGCTCGGCTGCCTTTACAGGTGGTGTGGACGACCGGCCAGCTCCCCTCGTAAGATCACCAGAGTGTGTTTCTGAGCGGGGCGCGGCGTTCGCCGAGAGAGCCGTGTGCTCCTGACCTCCCCCCCCCTCGATGGCGAGGCCCCCGCACTGCTCCACAGAGCGGCGTGGAAAGCATTAAGACAGTCGATACACTGTGGCTCTGAAGACGTTTTACCAGCGAAGAAGGTTTACCCGCGGTACGTGCGCTCTCGTTGCGTGGGTAGGGTTTTCAAACAGAGGCACGAGAGCCCCCCCCCGTTCAATGATTTAGCAGGCGAGATCTTCCTCGGTCTGTCATCCATCGAGGCTTTCCTCTGAAGTCCTGACTAATGTACGAGCGTGCGACGGCGCGAGTGTTTTGTGTGTCTGCGTTGAAGCACGCGCGTGTGTGTGCAGTTACTGTAGGTTTGCCCGTCGTGCATGTGTGCGTGGTTGTGGCTGTGTGTGTGTGCGTGTGAGTTACAGTATAACACCGCTGTGCATCAACACGATAATGTTCCTGTAGCATAGGCAACTCTCCAGCTGAAACCCCAAGGTGCCATTTTATCCCTGAGCTACGTGCTGGACGCTGAGAGCACTCTGCAGGACCGTCTATTTCCACGCGGCTGTTAGCGACTGCAGTTTGCCTTCCCAGTGACCTCACTTAGCGCCCCAGTCGGAGGGGGAGGCGTGGCGCTGACGCTCCCCCCTTAAATATCACCACCACCACCACCAGCCCGACCCCCCGCTGCGGGCTCTCTGGTGTGCGCCGCTGCCAACCCCCCACCCCCACCCCCCCTTCGAGCGCCGTTTGCTTTTCATCGAGTGCGTTTCCAAGGCAACCGGGGGAAAAAACGGTTTACTCTCCGATTTGAACGCAGCTCCCAGCGCGGCGTGCGACGGGCCCCGCTCTCGCCCCCCGTGAACCCGTGCCACGCGGCGCCGGCTGACATACCGGGGGGGCCACCTCCCGGTGCGCTGGGGAATTCCACAAACATTATTCTACTCTCGCCCCAGGCCATTTCAACCCGCGAGCCGTCGCTCCGCCCCGGGGACGGTGGCAGCGTGGCGTTTTGAGACGGGGGGCCCCAGGAGGTTCTGCGGGAGGCGCCGCCCCGTCACCGTGCGGCACATAGGAAATTCATATAGGTCAGCCGTATACGTTAATCCTAGCTTGTCAGATTCCCATCAGCCCTGGGAGAGCGGGCGCTGGCAGAGTTATAGGCGGGGAATTTACGAGGGTTTGGAGGGGAAACGTACCGGTGAGCGCTCGCGTGTGAGTATGTGCGTGTGTCTGTGTGTGAGCGTGTGTGTAGTTGGAAGAGATGAGGGCGCGTATGATTTGCAAAATCCTTCCCTCAACCTCCGCCCACCTCTGAATTGGTAAACCCAACACAGCCAGAGGCCCCTCCGGCTTGGCCTTTTATTTTCCGGTTCAGGGCTCTCTCTCTCCCGCAGATAAATACTCTCCGATCCGCCCTGACACATGTCAAATCGCATCCCCTCCATTTTGAGACGTACCCTCTGATCCCGCCAGCGACGATAAGCAGCGTGCACCGGGGCCACGCCTCCCTAGACAGTGCTCTGACACGGCTGATTGTTTTAAAGGTGCATCGCGGGCCCCGCCGAGCACCAGGGACCCGGGGGCCCCGGGGCCCTGTGTGCCAGCCCGCCTGCCAGCCTGCCAGCCCTGGGAATATGGATATCAGCCCAGGCTCTGGGTCAGCCACGCCACAACAACACACACACACACACACACACACACACACACTCACGCACACGCACACGCACACGCACAGAGACAGACAGACCCATGGGTCACTTAGGTCGTCCTGACACAGTGCATTACCACAGGCCGAGGAAATGCACTGTAGTAGGAACTTGTCTGGGCAGGAGTGAGTCTGGGCTGCCATCTCTCTCCCCTCCTCTCCCCTCTCTTCCCCTCCTCTCCTCCCCTCCCCTCCCCTCCCCTCTCCTCCTCTCCCTTCATGGCCGCACTGGGCGATAGAAACGGAGGAAATCTATAAGAAAAAAAAAAGGTACGGGTGGGGGGAGTGGGTGGGGGGGGTTTGAGAGGAGATTCGGCGCGGCGGAGCATTAATCATAGACGGCGGGTACATCAGTAAACACGGCGTGTCAGGTCAAGGTAAAGAGCCAGTCCCACTGCATTTAGCAGGACTCAATAGGAGAATCTGCTCCCACCGAACAAGTCAGCATTATTCACTCTCAGCCTCCGCGCGGGAGAGACGCGCCATTGTTCACTGAAGAGCCCCCCCACCCCTTATTCCAACCCCCCCCCCCCCACACACACACACACACACCCATTCCACCCTGTGAATTTTTTTTTTTTTTTTGTTGGCTCCACTGAAAGCACTGGATCAGCAGCAATTAAGCAGAGATAGAGAAAAGGCGTGGAGAAAAAGAGAGCACGATGAAGAAAGAGAATAGAGAAGCACAGCGCAATAGAGGAAGGAAAGAGAAAAGGAGAGGGAGCGGGAGAGAGAGAGAGAGAGAGAGAGACAGACTGCAGGACCCTGGGCGTGTGTGGGAATGGAGAGGCAGGGAGACAAACAGCCTGCGTCCAGATGCAGCGGGTCAGCAGAACGGAGGCCGGAGAGGGAGGCCAGGGCTGCCTGGAGCCCCTGCTGTTTCTGGAGCACGGAACAACTTTTCTTATCTGCAGCCTCCCGCATGCGGAGCTGCTGGCTCCCCTCAGGCCAGGCGGGCCTAGACAGCACCCCCCTCCCCCAACCCCGTAGCCTGGCCAGGGCCCACATATGGGAGAAAACCTAATTGTCCTAGGAATTAAAATGAACAGCCCTGGCACATGGACAATACAGTGTGACTGAAACTCAATAGAGCTAAATGGGCCGGACAAATACTGCTCCCTGTGTGTTCTCGTTGCAGACAAAGAGAGAGAGAGAGGGAGAGAGAAAGAGAGAGAGAGTGAGTGCAGAGAGAGAGAGAGAGCAGAAAGAGAGAGACCGAGAGAGAGACCGAGAGAGACCACTTGTTTCCCCAGCTTGTTATTTTAGGACCGTCCATGTGTTTTTAATGCTCCTTCTGAACGGGTCACGCCATTTTAACCCCTTTGTTGTGTGCTTTGTTCCAGAAGACAGGAAGTTGTTTGTGGGGATGCTGAACAAACAACAGACTGAGGAGGACGTGTACCGCCTATTCGAGCCCTACGGTGTCATCGAGGAGTGCACCGTCCTAAGAGGTCCGGACGGAAACAGCAAAGGTAGGAACCCTCGGCCGCGCAGCGCTCCGAGTCGCCGTGCTCCGGTCCCATCGTTATGTACAGCGGGAAAAGAGGGCAGGGATTTGGCTCAGAGCAGCAAGGCGGCATGGGACGAGGGCACTGGGCCAGCCATGGCAGCGAGAGACGCCGACACACTGTGACATGCTGCAAAACAGCAAAGGGAGCGCCGCTCTCTCTCTCTCCCGTGTCTCTCCAGCCTATTCCCCGCGCTGCACTTAGGAAGATTGTTGGCGAATTACGTCGCAGGGCTACAGAGCCGGCCCGCTCCGACTCAACCGTCGTTGGGATGTGCAAAGGGGAGGGTGGGACAAATGTCAAAAGCATTCCCGTTCCCCCAGCAGGCCGTGGCGGGGCAGCCAGGGGAAGTCATGTCCTCCTTCTTTGCGCTCTGTTAAGCCCCGGCCACTTAGCCCTCCCCCGGCCCCAAAATAAACTAGAGAGGACAAGGCAGCTCCTCCTGCCACAGAAACAGCAAGAGATACACCCGACAACCTACATATCGGATACATATACTGGATGCTTTCCTATCTAGTTTACCTCTGAATTATTAACGCGCGTCGTATCCTTTCGATGTTTCCACCACGCTTTCATCCGTGGTGTCACTGGCAAAACGGTTCCTGTGTGTTTGCCGGTGCCCGGGCTAGTCCGCTCCCATACCGTAGAGCCAGACCAGGTTTTCGCTCCTGCCCTGCCTGGCTCTCCTGCGCGGCAGGTCCCGTTCAAACCCCCCATTATCCCCTCAAACATGTTTGGCTTCTTTCGAGGAAATGTAGACAAAACGCTTAATGACTTGCCCACAATAGGAATTAGGCTGGGGCGCACGCGGCTTCATATGCACAGACAGGCATGTGGCACTAAATAGCGGGCGTTTCCGCTTCGCCGGTGCAATCTGTGGCGGCGCCTGCAGCCCCTGCTGCCGGGAGTGGGGCAGCCCGCTGTGCAATGGGAGACTCCCCGCTTCCCCGGCATAGCTTTGACGCGCTCCCTCTCTCAATGTTTAATCGCATAGCTAGCCCTGTCTGTTCCACTCCCTCCCTCTCTCTCTGACCGTGCTCCTCTCTTTCTCTCTCTCTCTCTCTGTTTGTGTGTGCTTGTTGTTTCTGTCTTCTTAGGCTGTGCCTTTGTAAAGTTCTCCACACACGCCGAGGCCCAGTCTGCCATCAGCGCCCTGCACGGCAGCCAGACCATGCCAGTGAGTACACCTCCTGCCTTGTTCAAACACCCGCACGCATGCACACACACACACACACACATGCACACATGCACAGAGACAAACACACAAACACACACGCACACACAAACACAAATATATGCTGTATATATAAGAAAACAAGAGCCCGCTCTACAAACCACTGTTCACAACATGGAGAGCACGTACACTAGCCCACAAAGTATATTTATCAGGCCATTGTGATCAAGAGCACGCGCCGGAGTTGAACTTCCTCTCAACTCAAAGTTTTTTTATTGACTGGCGCGGAGTGCAGCTCCTCATGAATAGTGCAGCCGCCCAAACGGATACAACCGCCCGCCCTCCGTCGCTGCAGCCCACGGTATCTTTCCGGAATAAAAAAAATAAATCAAAATAAAGTTTTGTGAATCCGTGATTCCGGCGGCGTGCCGGAGTTTAGGCTGAGGTGCGTGCGGCGACACGGGGGTGTCCGGGGGCCTTTGTGTTCCTGCTGAGCCGCTCCAGCCGGCCTGCTGATTTGTATGTGTGGGCTGTGTGGACCCGGCCTCCCCTCCAGGCAGGGGAAACAAAAGCTACTTACTCTGCACTCTAAACCTGAATTATAGAGTTATTCGGCGCGGCGCGCGTAATATTATTCAGCGGTTTGAGGTACCCTCTGCCTTCATCCCCTCTTTTGTTGGAGGAACTCTCGCCTCGGAGAAGGAGGGACCCTGAACCCGCTCTCCGCCCCTGGCAGGCGTGCCGTTACACCGTGGGAGTGTATTATTCATGGCGGCGACACGGCGGGCAAAGAGCGAGAGGGAGAGAGGGAACATGGAGGGGGGGGGTCTGCCATTAGTTTTTGGTGCAACCTCCGGGGTCAACGTAAGTGCAAATGTCTCTGGGCCGCGAGCGTGTAGGCTCTCGGCCTGTCTCGCTCACAGAGGGCCCCCCCCCCGTCCCTCTCCGCCCCCTCCTACGTTCCTTTTCCGTCCTTCCTACACCCCCCCCCCCTCCCCCTTTCCGTCTCTCTTTCCAGGGCCTCAAGGGATATTAGCCAATAGACT
>JAVQIZ010194746.1:0-11876 GCA_036023535.2 Galaxias brevipinnis | reverse complement strand
AAGAAACTTGCGGGGGGGGGGGGGGCTCTAGTGAGATCCAGGAGGACCCGAAGACAAACCCTGTTTGTCAGAAACTCTGGAAGGCAGACAGTATCACTGCAAATTAAGCGCATGCAGGGGCAAAACTAAGCGCAATCTCAGTGCATGGGCGGGGGAAATTTATTCCGTTTAATTTGCATAATAATTACTGAAACAAGGCCACACCGTGGCTAATTACAGAGGCTGTTCATGGTACACACGCCTCCACACACACACACAAATGGTGAAATGGTTGGTACCGGAACAGCTTGCCAGTTGACATAAAAGATCAGATGGATACGTCTAGTGTGAAGGTGCTTCAATCAATCCTGCAGCTCGTGTTTACAGTGAGTATTCGTTTCACGAGTTGCTTCTGTATTGCTGCGCTCGCCACATCTGACAAATTTGGGAGAGCAACAAAATGCAGCTGTGTGCATCTGTGTAGCAGCCAATTAAAATGTCCCTCTCTCCTTCTCTGTTGTTGCGCTGTACTCCTGCAAACCTCTTTTGCAAAGATGGATCAAAAGATAGGGGGGGATGCTGTCCAAAGCACAACATCAGTGTTTTTTAATGAAACCAAAAACCTTACCTTTTCCATTTCGACTCCTCACAGCCTGTCACCATTAGTGGAAAACGAAAAACCAATGTATTCTCAGAATGCATGGAGGTAGAAGGAACGGGTGTCTGGGAGTGGGGGGTCCTGAAGTGTCAACCACTAACTGCTGGTGGTGAAGCACATTCAGCCATCCCTAACATGTGAAGCTTTGGAAACACTAAACACCACATCAATGGTGAGAAGACACAGCGTGCTGTGTGTGTAATATTGTGCCAATGGATGAATAGAAAGCAGGGAATGGAAATCAGGGGTTGAAGCGTGGCGGTATGTGGTTGTGGCTGTGATTTTGTGTAGGATGCACATGTAGACTCATAGTACATGTTTACAGCATGTTTACATATAAGTTAAATAGTGCAAGCTACGTTGTCAATATGGAGCTCTTTTATACCTGGACAAACACATTTTGTTAAGCCTGAGCCAAAGCACAGACCAAAGCCACAAAGAAATCCCAAACACACACACACACACACACACACACACACACACACACACACAGATATACACCCCACTGACATACAGTTTCAGCTGTAATGACCTGTGAGGGTGTGCGAGACTGTCTTCAGCTACAAAAGATAGAGAGAGGGCAAAGAACAATAAAAATCAATCTGCCGAGTGTCTCCAATGCGCCGAGGGATAATCGCTCTGCCGGTGTCAACAAGCTGATAAAACTTCATGCATGACTTCTTGCCTTGTCAGGGGCGGCCAGCCGGAAGACCGACGTGTCTACTCATTATTCCGGGTACCATTTGGAGGGCTGGGCAGCTGCTGGATGCAGGGGCCTGTGCGGGCCCTCGTTCGGCTAGTGCACCACTGGGGCACTGGTGGGCAGACACGCAGCCCTGACCCATTGTGACACCGGGCAAACTTAACATCTACATTCGCCCACAACAGCTGTCTATTTAACCAGGCATCGTGACACAAGCTCAAGCCCTTCTCCACATGACCTATAGATGGCAGTAGAGACCCAGTGGAGACAATTCACCTCCACAGTCTGTGGGTAAGTGTATCTGTGTGTGCATCCCAGATTCAATTATTCATCACTTCCAATACAAATATGCTTTTGTTTTTTTGTTTATTATTTATACGCCGTGGCTGCCGTTGTTTGGGTATAATAGAAATCTGGGCACCAATAACGCCAGTGTGCAGTGTCTTATGTTTTGATACTGACAGACTGAGAAGGTAGTGGCCAGGCCTAGCACGGCACAGCACAGCATAGCGGCGTCACGTGCCCGCAGAATGCAGACACATTTATTTGATGTGTGTCTCTTCACTGCAGATAGCGTGCGTCTGCTGACTGCATTATTTTACCATTAATGTACACAGGCTCAGTCCTCACAGTCTGCCTCTCTTCCTCTCTTTGACTGTGTGGGAATATTGGCCAATATATGTCTATCCCCTATGTGCTACTCAGTCTATTATAGCACGCTTCCATTCATTTTCCAGTAACAGAAATATCAGCATTCCCAGTAATTTTTCATATTGAGAAATTGATTGCAGAGAGCAGCGCCATCTGTGAAATGTTATATTCATGTCATTGAGCTCACTGTAAATATAAATGTATTCCTCTTAAAGGCAACCTTATTGATCAGAACGCTGTGAAATGATTGATCATGCTCCCCATACAGCGCATCGTAGATAGAATCTCACCTTTACCTCACCTTGCTATCCATCCTACTTCAAGGGACTTTTGACGCTGCATGCAGAACTATGACAAAATGCATCCTGAAACCAGACCTCGTGCCAAAGCTCTTTCTTTGGATGTGCTCAGGCATAGCTCAAACGGCATAAACCCACTGAAAAGATTAGATAGTCAAGGTAAGGATTCAAGGTGACGCAAAGAGGGCATTGTCTGCCTCCTCCCTTCAACTCTGGGCTCGGAGGCAGCCAAATACGTGACCCTTAGCAAGGAGGGGAGGGCAAAATGGCAGACAGCCAAGGAAGTGTAAGTCTCTTGTGTTTGGTCATGGTTGGCGTCGTACATGGAGAGTGGAGATAAGAATGGAGCCAGGACACAGCTTAAGCAGAAAGGGAGGGAGGGAGGGGAAAGAAAGACAGAGGGAGGGAGGGAGGGAGCAAGCAGGAAACAAAGTTTGGCGAAGGAAAAAACAGATAAGAGATGGGAAAACAAGAGGGAGCAGGGCGTGTCAAGGTAGAAAGACAAGGAGGTGCAGCAGATGTAGAGGTAGACACACAGACTCTTCTGAAGCTGTTAAACTCCTCAGACAGAAGCCAAGTTTCACACACACATCTGGATGGGAACTTTACCTGTCTTCATGTGACTTTCACTCGTGCTACTTCAATTTCAGTCCCTACTAAGTCTTTGAATGCCGTCGGCACAATCTCACCGTTAAGCTCAGCGTGAGCTATTTGTCATAATGACATTTGAGCAAAGAAGAGATTGTAGTATTTTAAGTTTTAAATCAATGCATTTCAAATATAGCTGAGAAGATTTGACCCTTGCTTACCTAGGTCTCAAAAATAAAGTTGGCCCTAATACTTTGAAGGAATAATAATATTACAGTCCCAGTTTGATAAATGTAGAACAAGTGAGGGCAGACCTTTGCAAGAGTTGAGAAGAAGGTCACTCTCGAGACATTCTCCTCATGACTCTCTATTGGAGTGTTGAGTGAGAATGAACATCTGAACTTAAAAAGAATGATTCCATTTATGATGAACCAATTTCACCAAATGCCTTTCCCCATAAAAAGAGAAACCCCTTGTATATCGAAAAAAACAAATGGCTTAGTACCCTAATCCTCCCAATGATGGAGCAGGTCAGAAAATATTTGTTTCTGAAACTTTCCAAAAGGATTTTGCAGATGCAATAACAAAATATATAACTTTTTTCCTGACGCCATAGTAACATCCACAAATTTGACAAGGCACCAACACAACAACATCACATGTCATTCAGTGAACTATCCAGAGACTAGCACCAGAAATGACACCAGGTGAAACTCCCACACTATAGCTTTGACACCTAGCAAGATACCCAGAAAACCCAGCAGTCTGGTAGTAGTGTTGACAGAGAATGGCAGATCCTCACCTCCCCTCTGCGCGTGTCCACAAGTCCCAGTCATGCCTTTGCGAGCTATGGGGAGGAGAGATAGAACGCCAGGGATAGAGTGTTACTTGTCAGCATGTTTGGTCGAGTGTGAGGTGATGCTGAGGAAGATTTACCACTGCCTGCCTGCCTGCCTGCCTGCCTGTCTGAATGTCAGCAGACCTGGTTTTTCATCACTGGTGAGCCTCAGGGCTCCATGTTTCACTTTACTATGTATGTGTGCTAATCTGTTTGTGTACTTCTTAGCACTTAAAACCGTAGCCGTAATTTTCGCGTTGCAAAACTGGAAACCAGTCATATTCTCGTCATTTCATTTTGTTTTGATTTAATCAGTGGTAGTCAGTTTTTGTTTTAGTCAAACTTTCGTCAATGTTTTAGTCCTGGCTCCAAATTCATAAATGGCTCTGGTTTATATGCACACTTCCACTTACAGTGGAACAGTAGGCTACAAGCCCTCACAAGATTATGTTAGCTTGTTCAAATTATGCGATAATGCATTGGCGTGTCTAGGGGGGGCCCAATGGGGCCGTGGCCCCATCTGGAATCTGATTGGCCCCCGCTGGTGCCCCCCTCCTTTCGCTTGCCAGAATTTGTGGGATGTAAGCAAGATTTCATGTTTTATAATGATCATAGTGCTTTATGTTTTATAACGATCATAGTGCACGACGTACAGATTACGCCATTCAGTATCAATCGCAGACGCAGGCACAGTGTCACCAATTATAATAGAGATGACCTCTCGTCAGTGCTTAACTCGTTTTAATAGGGAACACAGAAACTGTTAGTGTAGCGTGTTGATGGAACAATGACTGTCTAGGTAACAAATGCGAGCCCATTCACGTGACCAATAACATTAACAGTGCAGTGAGAATACTGTAAGGTATGGCCGATAGTTTTTTGAAGTCATAAAGATTGTATCACGCAAAAAAAGGACACATGCTCAGCTTTGCATGTGGTTTAGGATAGTCATGATAATGTTCCTATAACTAGTCTGGAACAACTGCAAATTAAAGGATATTGTACTTCAGTTCTAATACTGTTATCTATATGGCCATATTTTTTACTTCACATAGAAACTTGTATTAATTAATGTCTTTATATGAATATCTGAAAGTTTGTTTCAGTATGCAAATTATGCATTTGCATACATTTACAGAACAAAATCTGAAGACTGGGTAAAGCCAGGTTAAAAGTTATTGTTTAATTTCGTTGACATATTATATACAGGGTTTTACAAAAGGATATTTGGATAGGGTGAGTATTGGTAAAATGGGACACCTGGCAAATTGGGACAGTTAAGCTTTGCAATGAATATCTTTTCAATGAATACACAAAATAACCCCAAACCAAATCCTATGCACTGCGCAAAAGGTATTTGATAAGGAAAAGGTCACATGAATATGACGTCATATAAGTGGGTGTGGTATCGCGTGCAGTGACACTTGTTCCCAGAATCACAATGGTAAGTGAAATGACATAGCATTTTGACCATAAAAATTGTTAAGCTTATAAAAATCTAAAAACAAATATTCACTGTTTCTGTCCAATATATTTTGTAATGGGATGTAATTGTAAATGGGGTACTGCGGGAGTATGGGGTACCGGGGCTGTTGCTGCGAGCCATTCGGTCCCTATATAACCGGAGTGAGAGTTGTGTCCGTATACTCGGCACAAAGTCAAATACGTTTTCAGTGGGTGTTGGACTCCATCAGGGCTGGCCCTTGTCACCGGTTCTGTTTTTCATGGATAGAATCTAAGGCGTAGCCGGGGGGAGGAGTGTGTCCAATTTGGGGACTTCAGAATTGCTTCTCTGCTTTTTGCAGATGATGTGGTTCTGTTGGCTTCTTCAAACTATGACCTTCAGCATGCACTGGAGCGATTTGCAGCTGAGTGTGAAGCGGTCGGGATGAGAGTCAGCACCTCCAAGTCTAAGGCCATGGTTCTCTGCCGGAAAACGGTGGAGTGCTCTCTCCGGGTTGGGAGTGAGTTACTGCCCCAAGCGAGGGAGTTCAAGTAGTGAGTAGCTTTGGGTAGTGACTGAAAGAATAAGATCGCGAGTACAAGCAGCTGAAATGTGTTTCCTCCGTAGGGTGGCTGGGCACAGCCTTAGGGATAGGGTAAAGAGCTCGGTCATCCGGAGGGAGCTCGGAGTAGAGCTGCTGCTCCTTCGCGTTGAAAGGAGCCAGATGAGGTGGTACGGGCATTTGATTAGGATGCCTCCTGGGCACCTCCCGTTGGAGGTTTTCCGGGCACGCCCTACTGGTAGGAGACCCCGGGGTTGACCCAGAACACGCTGGCGAGATTATATATCTCGTCTGGCCTGGGAACGCCTCGGGATCCTCCGGGAGGATCTGGAAAGCGTTGCTGGGAATAGGGACGGCTGGAATACCCTGCTGAGTCTGCTGCCACCGCGACCCTGCCCCGGATAAGCGGCGGAAAATGGATAGATGGATGCTTTTTCAGTTTTAACCAACCTCCAGTGACTCAATAAATAGAGTTGAACAGTACCCCTTCTTCAGTGTGGTTACTGAATAAAAGGTTATCAGTCCGCCAACTTATGTGGGGTGCCTAAGTTTGACAATTTAATTATTGAGGCGTATGCAGGATGTTCAAATCGAAGAGAGGGAGCTGTTCAATTATGAAACAAGCTGAAACAAAGTCCTGTGTGGGAACATTTCACACACAAAAACGATAAAACAAGTGCATTGCAACCACAGTGATGCTGTTCTGAATTCTGACAAACTTTGCTTGACGTTAAAACCTGTATTGCGCCAAAATTTGACCGGCTACCAAAATGCGATTTGAGCACAAATTCAAAATCATACAAATGTATGAAACAATCTTTAATATATCAAAGCCCACTCTGAAAAGTTACCACATCTGACATTTTCTTTCTCTCTTATTTGAAAACGACCTGCGCGCAGCAACAACATTTAGACCGTGCAAATTGATGGAACATAAACATCAACCACTGCCAGTGAATGCCATCTTATTTGCAGTCAACAAAGTCAACGTCGGCTGATACCGATGTATGGCCGAAACATCAAAGCATCCCTACTGAATATAGAAAAAACTAAATCTTGCCAAAGCTTATTGAACATGCTTCTCTAGACATTCATAAACACATATGAATTTTTATTCACATGTCTTATCAATTCAAACATGTTAAACTAAATTTATCTTACCAGTTGACCACACCAGGTGCCCGGAAGGTTGCCTTCATTAAACAATGCCCCGCCTCCAAATAATGTGTGATAGACACTCCCATATGTCATTGGATTGGTCTTAACCTTGTTTACAAGCATCGTGATTGGTAGAAATATATTTTGTTTTAAATTACGAGGGTATGGGAGTTTAAAATGTTTTGTGTTGCCCGAGGACAACAGTGTGCAGCATGGGTCATTGAAAGTGCTTGAATTTATATATATATATATTGAGCAAGAATAGACATTTTTAGACTTTTACCACTTTCATTTACACAGCACAATTGAGAGGTGTTCACACATTGTGAACTTCTATAAAGCCCGCTAGTTTTAATTAAAAAAATGCTCAGTGTAACAGTAAATAATCTTGAGTATTCTACAGAAAGATAAGAAAACTAACAATCCCAGCATTACACGTGGATGACCTAAATAATTTTATATTTAAAAGGAGGATATGGCTCAAAGTATTCTTTTTATATGAATAACAGACTGCTGGAGAGAAAAAGTGGAGTACTGAGAATAACCACAGGGGGTCAGGTGCTCACCTGTAGGCAACTGAAGCCACCTCACTCTTGTCCATGTCCTCCTCCACAAATGGATTGAGGTTGGGGAACTTGTGCCGCTCTTGACCCTGGAGCAAAATAATAATACTAAGAATGAATAACACTCAACAAAATATCTCGAAATAGGACAACCTATTGTGGTGCACAGAATAGTGTAGAAGTGAAAATGTGTAGTGGGGACAGAAGTTAAATTACCATGCGCAAACACTGCTGGCTGAAGTTATGGTTGATGTAGGTGGCCTCCATGGCCAGGTTGCGAGGAGAATTGAAGGAGTTGCCCTCATCCTGAGGTGGCTCGTTGGCTGTCTCGCTCACCGTCAACAGATCTAAAAGCAGCCATATGACAGTGACTGATTGATAAAACTGTTTTAAACATGTTAAAGCGATCAAATGAGGGTGAGACTTAGGTCGAGACAACGGAGCATCTCCCTACCAAAGTCAGAGTTGTCCCTCTTGTCGAAGAAGAGTTTGTTGCCAACTCTCTGCACAATGATGTCCCAGGAGTTAACTGAGCGTGTACAGCACATCAAGGTGGCCAGGATGGCATCTGTAGCAAACACATTGCCCTGGGTCTTAGCCAGCTAGGGAACAGAGGGGAAGGCGACCACATTAGACGACAAAGAAAAAGCAGCGTTTGAATTGAGCAGCAGGAGACACAAATTGGATGTTATTATTTCCAAAATACAGAGAGTAAGAAAACCACCAGAATAGGTTACATATAAATGAACATATTTGATGTCTGGGTGTTGTGTGCACACACGTTACCTTGCGGATGACAGGGTCATCGGTGGTGGTGACAGTGTGGAAGATCCTCTTGATACTCTTGAGTGACTTCTCGTTGCGAGTGGTGACTCGGTCAAATGCCTTGTCATAGAACTCCAGGGCACCGCAGCACTCGCTGTGTGATTGAGCATCAAAGAGGCACTTCAACGGTGTTCCTTGCAGTGTTCATTTTGATAAGCATTTTTTATTTACTTTTAGTCATCGTCGCTTACTGAAAATTGTAGTTGGGTTAACGTCAAATTTTCGTCATTTTATTTTGTTTGATTTTAGTCAAGATTTAGTCAGTGGTAGTCAGTTTTCGCTTTAGTAAAATTTTCGACAATGTTTTAGTCCTGACTCCGAAGGGAAATAAACATAAATGGCTCTGGTTTATATGCAGACTTCTACATATGCAACCATTTGAACAGTAGGCTAAACACTGCGCCCTACACAACTATCAAGAGGGTAGTGGCTCATGTTTAACCGTAACCGTGATGTTAACCGTAACTAGCTTATGCTATCTGACTACACTGAATGATGACGTTAGTGTCACTGCTTCCAAAGCGAGAGCAGGCATTATGACACGTAACGTTAAGCTTTCCTAACTTTATCAACTCAATCATATAATTTATATTTACCGTTACCTTGGCAGACACTGCAGAGTTTTAGCTAGATTTGTAGCTCACACAAGGTTACGTTAGCTTGTTCAAATTATACCGTAATGGCCTGGCATTTGCTCAAAATTGCGCGAACATAAGAGCAGAGAAAAATAATCATCAAATGAGAAAGATGCGTGAAAGCAGGGAGAATCTGTTATGTAATTAAATGAATGGTTAAAAAAGAAAGCAACCAATGTCTTGAGACGGCAACTTTGATCAAGGTTGTCCGCCAAAACAGAGCCAGCTATTTCGTCTCGTCAGCGCATAATGAATAGAGATTGTCTGAATTTTTGTCGTCAATAATTTTCTCATTTACGTTGTCGTTACAATTTCATCATGACAAAAAAGGTTGTCAACGAATACTTTTAATCCAAATTTTCGTTGACTAAATTAACACAGGTCCCTTGGCTGAGACAGTGACTTATAGCCTATAAAAACGCAGACATGTCTGGCCCGGACCATAGTTGAGTGTGTGTGTGTGTGTGTGTGTGCGCGCTTGAGCAACGGTTCACTCACATGTCACTAGGGTCCTCCACCTCCATGTATCTCATCTTCATTAGCCGGGGGAAGTCCATCTCCTCCTTCACCTCCCAGTCACTGCGCACCTCCACAGACGAGTCTCTGGGCTTCAGCTGGGGCATCGGGAAGGGAGTGATGGAGAGAGTAACACAAACCAGTTTGAAGAGGTTCCACAAACTCTAAACTCCTCGCGATAAGTGACACTCACAATAACCCATCAACAGTCTCAAGTCATAGTGGAATACCTGGGACTTTTGGTCCCACTTCTGACGGACACCAAACTGCTTTTGGAACTTCTTCTGCAGACGCATACGATCCCTACAGAAAAGACGAGGGGTGATTGATTAGGGTTTGGAGCAGGGCAGTAACATCCGACAGTCCCATTCGATTTGCTAACACAGATCCACTTGTGCCTAACCTCTCCTTCTGCTTGGCACTCTTAGGCAGGGTCTGCATATTGAACTGGGTCAGGTTCCTGCGATCCTTGTCCCTGCGCAGGTTCCTCTGCAAACAAATAGTTCATCAATCCAGGAAGATGGGACAACGATTATCAGATAGAAGTCAAAATGGTTTGAGCAGTGACAAACTCTGCGATTCTTTGCAGAGCCAGTTAAGAGACAAGGAGGGGACTTGTACCTGTGCAAACCTCATGCGGTTCCTCTGGTAGGCTGTCTTCTGCGTCTTTGCCGTGTCCACCAGCTGGAAGCTGGTTTCATCTTCCTCATGAAAGTAGGCGTACTGACTACCTCCTCCAAACTGAGAGGAATACTTATCTGTGAAAACACGTTGTCTTCTACTAAAACATTGACTGAACAATTGTCTTCTACACACATACTAAACATGAAGAAATGTGTGAACTGTGAATATTTTCAGAGATAGAACTCACTTGTATATCTCTTGTCCTGATAGGTTGCTCCAGTCCAGTCAGCCACCTAGAAGCATGGAGAAAATGAGTGCAGTACATGAATGCATAGGGCCACCAAAACAACCTTGTGTTGGAGCTTTGGACCCAATGAATAATGAGTAAATGTGACAGTTTAGAACCAAGACAGGGCCATGTACCTTTCCAAGGCGGTCCCCTTTGCTAAAGGGTTGGTAGGGCATATCTTTAAACTTATCTGGGACAGCACAGGGTCCCCATCCAGAGGGGTTGTCCTGAATCACAGGGGCGTTGAACTTTGCCATGACCTGAGTTAGAGGACAGATGACAGATCCAAAGTTCTATGTACAGGTTTTCTTTAATTAGCAATATTCCAAAAGTACAGTGCGAATGAATAGTGTTACTAATAAGTTTAAGCCCATATGAGTCGACGGACAGGGTCTCAGACAAAAAACAGCACTTTTTTCTGCAGCGATGCAATTGTTGTTCCTAGGCATCAATCAGATTGCGCAGTGGTTAGTCATCAGTGACCCTATATAAAATAAGTTGTCATCACAGTGAAAACACGAGTAGATTGGACACCTGGCACCTTGGTGACATGACTGGGTCAATACATGGCTGCGTCGCTAAATTAAATACATAATTGCATCTGTGCCAACATTGTCCCAGTGGCATGCATTTCGTAGACTGTAGGCAGCCATTGGTCGCATAGAAAATTACCCTGAGAAATCGGTATACGAACTTTTGCCAAAGCCAAGGTTAAGGACATTAGTCTATATAATACAAGCCAGGGCTATACGCTTACTTTTTTTTTTTGGTGGAAGCACCAGTGCTAGCAAGCTAAAGATCTCAGCAGCACAAATAAATATTTAGTAGCACCCAGGTGGGCACTTAAACACGTTTTATCAGTCAAAAAACACAAATTTACTTTTTATAGCACCTTCAGCTCTTTATCTCTCTACCGCCTTTTTGTAGGCATTTTAATATACGCTACTACTGTAAGCATATGCAGAGTCAATATGAAAAAGAAAAAAATCCCTATCATATTTTTGGGGAGGGGGGTGGCGTTATTAGCATGTCAACCTAAAACATTGATAATAGACAGGCCAAACATTCGGACCGTAATGTAACCAATGGAGAATTCTAAACGCAGTAAGCAGCAAAAAATTACTTGATTGACTTTTACAACCTTTAATAACTACTAAAGTGGACATAAATACGTATATAAAAAGTGTAAATCGTTTCATAGTAACACTGTCATTAACCAGCTGTAATTTCATCTGTCTCGTACTAGCCTCCTAACAGTTCGTGTCTTAAAACGCTTGTAGTGGCGATTTGTAGAACTGCATCCGTATTTCATAGGCTTTTTATAAAAACGTTGTTTCAAATATGGCTGTAAAATGTATAATTATTGTTTCCCATCAACGTTATGAACACATCCATGTATTATTATTATTATTATAAGGCCTGTTATTGCCCGCCTATCTAGTTCCGCAGTTTTGACCCAATCGATTCCATTCCAGTGCCCTCATGTCTTGGGTATTGCAGTCCGTTGAACCAACATCCAGCTAAGTAATCGGTTGACGTTTTAT